>JAHBMJ010001139.1:0-35131 GCA_018398765.1 Chromera velia | reverse complement strand
GGGGGGGGGGGGGGGGATGGCAATATGACATGTAGGTGTCTTTGTTTAGCTAGACCAGGGAGAACAGGATGCAGTAGAGGCTACCTCTGTGTAGCTGCTCAAAGGGCTTGCATCGGATGCATACTTAGCCAGCGTGGAGGATGCAGAAATCCATGGAATCGTCTCTCTTCATCTTCTTCTTCTTCTTTTTCTTCTTCTTCTTCTTCTTCTTCTTCTTCTTCTTCTTCTTCTCCTTCACCCTTCTCTTCTCCCTCTCCTGCAAATAGGCAGATAGACAGACAGCCAGAAGAACTAAAGAGAAACAGACAAAGAGGAAAACCTCTAAGACAGGCAGATAGACAGACCGACAGACAGCCAGTGGAACCAGAAAGAAACAGATGTGGAAAAAGACTCTTAAGACAGGCAGGCAGACAGACTGATAGGCAGCCTATAGACCCAGAAAGGAGGAGACGAAGAGGCAGACCTCCAAGGCAGGTAGATAGACAGATAGACATACAGCAAGCAGAAATAGAAAGAGAGGAGAGCAATAGGAAGCCACCTAAACAGACAGCCAGACAGATAGAAAGTGAAGAGGAAGATGTATATATGTATGGTCATGCTTCCTCTATCTCTGTCTTTCGTCTTCCCATCTGTGATGTATGTGGGGGAGTACTGGGAGTGGGAGGGTGCGGGGGTTTGTTTTGTAAAGAAGAGAAGACAGAAGAGGAGAGCAGCGCTACTGATGAGGCGGGAAGCGAGGCTCTCCCCCTCATGACTCGCATTGTGGAAATTGTGTCTGTCAGGGGAGGAAATGGAAGAAAGAGAGAATACGAAATCAGACGGGAAGAATGGGAAAGGACTGCACGGGTCTCGGCCTCACTTGTGCCTCAATCGATGAGAGCCGCTTTCTAGGCTGGCAGAAGACGAAAGCCGATCACTGGCCTCAAAAAGGCACCTCACCCTGCCCTTTCATCATGTCAGTCTTCTTTTCCCTCCTCCTCTTCCTCCTCCTCTTTTTCTTCTTCTTCCTCTTCTTCTTCTTCTTCTTTTTCTTCTTCTTCCTCTTCTTTTTCTTCTTCTTTTTCTTCTTTTTCTTCTTCTTTTTCTTCTTCTTCTTCTTCTTCTTCTTCTTCTTCTTCCTCCTCCTCCTCCTCTTCCTCCTCCTCTTCATCTTCCTTTTCCCGCCCCTCTGCTTTCACATCAATTCCAGACTGGGTTCTCAAACCGTCTCCTCCTTCTATTTTCTCTAAGAATGAACCTTTTCCCTCTTCTTCTTTTTCTTTCTCTTCTTCTTCTTCATCTTCTTCCTCTGCAACCGGCGTGCGAAACATGACAGTGAATGGAAAAAGGCTGTCCATTGCTACGCTGAATGTCGGGGGTCTTGATTCTCATCTCAGGAATGAATCGCTTGACCGGTGGTTGGAAGGGATCGATGTTGCAATCCTGACTGAAACAAAGTACACAACCACTTCAATTAACACACCCACCCACACAAGAAAAAACTTCAGTCATCGAGAATGGTACAGAAAAAAGCTGGGGGTACACAAAAGAGCAAAGGACAGGGAAGTAAAAACAAGGGGAGTGTGTATCCTTATCTGATCATGCTTGGTCGCTAGTTGAAGCCTTTTTGGGAGTTAGTGGGGCCCAGTATGGTCAAACTGACACTTAAGAGCTGCTTGCCGGCCCAGAAAGGGGGGGAGGCGAATGTATCTCTGCACATTTTCGGTGTCTATCTCCTCCAATCGGGGGCAGAGAAAAGACTAAGAAACAATGAACCGAAACAGGTAGAGAGAGAGACGCTTCTCAACGCAGTCTGTGATGTAACACAGTATTTCGCTATGCGATCTTCACATTATGGCAGGAAACTTCAATTGCCATATAGGAAAGGAGGTCCCTAAAGGAATTTTATGGGAAAGGGAACAGATCGGGGGGACGGGTGACTTACAAAAGATCTTGGAGGGCAAAGGGGAAGAAGCAATCGAGGGACTGTCTCGCCGCTCTGACTGTCGTTCAATCGTAAACGAACCAGGAAGAGCTGCCATTCGCTTTTGTGAGAAAGCAAACCTCCTTCCCTTGAATGGCCTGTCTTGGAAAGATGAAAAGAAAGGGATTGAAGTCAACTTCACAGGGGCTTGCACTTATTATGAAGGGGTGCTCCAGCTACGGTCATTGATTTATTTTTAGTTGATCCTCCTCTTCTTGGTTTGTGGAATTCTTTTGGGGTTGAGCTATAGCTTGACGCAGCCCCCGAACATGTGGCCGTTTTTCTATCTCTCAACCTCTCATCTCCGCCAAAACCGAATGACAACTCGCCGCCTTACCCTTCCTTTGTCCCATCCTCTTCTTTTACGAAGCCAGGAAGGCAAACGCCGGTCACCAATGATGAGATAATACCTCTGGCAACTTCGGTAAAAGATTTAGCAGGGAAGCTTTAGTTTGGGTTGTGGGACGCCGGGATTCAGGAATCGAAAAAAGAAGGCAAGCCTATTCCATCCATACCTTCACCTCCTCCTCCTCCCCTCTTCCCCCCTCCCCTTGTGTCTGTCCCTTCTTTCTACCCCGATACTCAGATACCACCTTCTGTCTTTCCGTCTTCTACTTGTTCTATCTTTCTGCCACTGAGAAGCTAAATAGCCAGACTCACCCAACAGTGGGAGTATGTACTCGCACAACCCAAGGAGAGAAAACGAAAGCCAACTCATCCGAGGAAAAGTGAAAAGAAGGAAAAGGCTGTCACACCTTGGAGAGATCAAGAATGCAGGGAGATTCAGAAGAGAGTTAGATCTGCAAAAAGGGAATGGAAGGAAGAAAGGGAACTCTGGGGGGACGAAGACGAGCGGTGCATCACAGCAAAAAGAAAGATGAACAGGTTAAATAGAGAGAGAGGGAAGTTGATAGCAAGAAAAAAGAGAAAGTATGCTATTCTTCAGGCAGAGAGACTCGCGGAAGAAGCTGCTAAGGACCCAGCAGCCCTATGGAAATAGAGGAGGGGAAGAAAAAAGGCAGAGAGTGGGAGAGAGGGAGAAAAGCCGTCTGCCTTTTCGTTTTGAAATTTTTAGGCCGATGTGTTCAGTGGGGACGGACTGGAGCCTCAAAAGAAGGATGAAACACCAGCTCCCCCCCCGGTACCTTTCTTCTCTTTCAATAAATATAAGAAGATACTGAAGGCAATCGACCCAAAGAAGGCAGCCGGCCTCGAAGGAATCTCCCCTGCACAGGTACATTTATGCTTTTCCTCTTCTCCTCTGTCTCATTTTCTTCTTTTCATTTTCTTCAATCTTTTTTTCCTTTTTTCTTTCTGGCCAGAAAAGTGGAACTTCATCCGAATCGCTCCTGTTCCAAAAGGTCACGTCTCTCCCTCTTATGATGAATAGAGGCCCATATATATCGTCTGCCTTCTGGCAAAGTTGTTCGCGTTGTTGATGGATGGCCGGTTAAGGGAGACAACGAATATAGATGAACAACAGGTGGGTTTTAGGAAGGGGGTCGATACAAGGGAAGCGATAGCTGCTCTTCATGCTCTCACGGCTTCAGCAAAGAAGAGACACAGACCCCTCCTTACAGCGTTTGTTGACTTCAGCAAGGTATTTGACCGAGTATCCAGAAAGAAAATGATTGATAGACTTAGAGAGGAAGGAGTCAGCAAGAAGGACGTGTGCATGATTCATTCCATATACATGAATGTGTGGGGAAGGGTGGATGGGTCGGATTGGGTCTTTCCTGAAAGTGCAGGGATAAAACAGGGAGATCCACTTTCTCCTCTTCTTTTTCTTTTGTTTATTAATAATATTCATTCTGCTCTGAGTGTTGAAGGGAGGGAAGCTGTTAATGGCTTGGATGGGGAATCAGATACGGATGAAAGACAGAGGGGGGGAGAATGTGGAGAGAGGAGGGAGGAGAGTGAAACAACGGAGCAGCGACCCCATATCCCTGAGGAAGTAAGATTGGCGGACTTACTGCTTGAGAGCATAGGTTACGTAGACGATCTTGTTATTTTTGCTCACTCTTCTTCTGACCTGCAGTGGCGTTTGGACATGCTGTCTAAACCTGCCTGGGGCGCCTGGAGTACCCCAGGCACGCCGCAGGCGGCCCGCAAGGGCCGCCTGGGGAGACCCCAGGTGGTTTTGCCTAAGTTTATATAGAGCTGCCTGGGGCGAAGCCCCAGGCAGTTGTTGAGAATTGCCTGGGGCGAAGAATCTAAGAAGGAAGAGGTAGAGGAACGGAGAGAGGTGTTTCACATGGAGGACATAAAAGAAGAACAGACCGTAGCTGAAGAGAACCGCCGCAGAATATTCAGACAGGCAATTCATACCTATGTCCCTCATTACCATGATGAGGCAGAAGATTTTGAGCTTGTTTAGGAGGTGCCAATATAAGTAAACAAAAAGTAACACATAGAACTTTGCATTGTTTATAAACCTATTGCAGAGTAAAAATTTACTCTGAAAAATTATTCAGAAAATTTAATTTAATTCTTTTCTATAAAATAATATCTAGAATTATATAAAAATTTTGATTTATTGATTCAATTTGAAGCATTGTAAATGAATTTTTAAAGTTGCATTCAGATACTAAATCCTAGAATAAAGGAATTTTTAAACCTTTTTCAACGTTTTTTACGCTATAGAGAGAATGTGAAAAAACGCCTTGACTGCCTGGGGTACCGCAGGCGGTCCATAAGGACCGCTTGGGGAAGATCATATATGATGGGCCGCCTGGGCTCAGCGCAGGCAGTTATTCTGAAGGTTTAGACAGCATGCGTTTGGACCGTTTGGCCTCTTATTGTCAGGAACATGGGTTGAAAGTGAATTTAAAGAAAACAAAAGTTCTCGTACTCTCAGGCTCAAGAAGGGAAATAAAAGGGGAAATGACTTTTGAAGGGAAGACAGTTGAATGTGTGGAGAGCTATAAATACCTTGGGTGTCGTGTGTTTGAGGGAGGGGACCCACGAAAGTCAGTCAGGGACCGACTTGAAAGTGCTGAACGCTGTTTGGGGGCAGTGATGGGCACTTGTTCATCCTTAGGTCCTTTGCCCTCCCGATGCAAAGTTCGTTTACTGCAGGCGCTCTGGGAGCCGGTGGCAACGTATTCGCTGGAAGCCTTGCCGGTAAGTCAGAGAGATATCGTTGCACTTGATGCATTGCAGCTTTGATTTGTGCGCTGGACATTCCGTTTGCCCTATAACTCTTTCAAGGTGCCAACTTTGGTTTCAGTTGGGGTGCGTCCCATGAGAGAGATCCTTTCTTGTCGGTTGGGAGGTTTCATAGAAAGCATAAAGAGAACAGAAAGGGAGGTTCCTCGGGCAGTCTGGGATGCATGGCACAGATCGCTGACCCCGGTGTGGGCCAATTCAGCCAGTAGCATGCTTCAGACAATCGCACTAGATCTTTTGAGAAAAGAAAGCCAGAGAGGGAGAAACAGAACGAATAAATGGACACTCAGGCAGAAAGCAAGAGAAAGGAAAGCCTCAGAATGGTTGTTGGAATGGTTGACTTCAAGACACGTCGGCGAGCATAGGCTCACCCGTTCATGTGGCATCTATCCATGCAACTACCGACTGAGTAATTTTCAGATAGAAAACCGATCGCACCAGCGTCTGGCTATGTTGCTTTTAGGGGGGAGGGTTAGAAGGGGGTGGGGTTACACAGTTCAATTGCGTACTCTGCCTCGCTCTCTCTTGTCTGGTGGTTCTCTTTTCACTTCTCTCCTTCGAGCATATGCTGGTGGGGGAAAGAAACACGGTAGATCCTGCGAAGAACACTGTATTCACTGTCCTGCAGTCGAAGGTAAAAAGGTGATCGACGATGCGGTGCATCGATTGTCTGCGTGCGTGCGAACAGAGCAGCTTAGATTCAAACTTCATTTGCTGGCAAGGAGAGTGAAAGAGAGAATAAGAATCGGTGAAAGGGTGTGTAGAGCAAGATGGACTGCTGCAGCTGGGGGAAGAGGTATCGGGGAAGAAGAGACATATGTAAGAGAGCTCGTTTCATTCATTGTGGACTGGGAGCCGAAGAAGGCAAGTGCACTGATCGAAGCTTATCTGAAATGAGTGCACGCGCGTCAAGTGCACTGATTGAAGCTTGTCTGAAATGAGTGCACGTGCGTCTTGTGTGGTTGTTCAGCCTTTAGCTTCAGCCTAGGCTACGGAGGGTCGTGGTTGTTCATATTCATGTGGAAGCAGGCTAAGCTGCGGTGGTTTGCTCCTTTTGTTTACAACTGCATGCATTGGTTGCCATTTGTCTCTAGTTTCAGAGACTCTAGGCTTAACCACAATTAAGTAAGTAAAGTAAGTATATCTAACATGCTATATCCAAAAATCTATCCAGATTAGTGCAAATATATGTAAATAGTCCAGAAAATGAAATTAAACGAGATGAACTGTCTTCTCTATATCACTCATATTACATCAATTGCTTATTGTCCTCTCAACTTCATTTTCAAAATATCTACCTTTATTAATCTTTGTATTCAATTTTTTTCTTTTTAATGATTTTTTTTTATTGGGGATCCACGTACATACTTAGATACATATGAGTACTGCCACATATCTTAACTCTTCGTAAATACCCCTCACTTATACTTTTTAGATAATAATTACAAGCCTTATATAGAAGTAATTGCCAGTGTTTTTAAGTAAGAATAGTACTAGTAGGTAGTAGCTATGTATTTCGGTTTAGGGACCATCCACTCCTCAAAGCGTTAACACATCATGCACATGCTTACGCATCCAACGTTACCCATGGAATCTTCTAAATTATTTTTAGGTTTGCATTTCCTGATCTTTCACATTTCAAAGTTTTATCTACTAATTTCTTTTTGTTGTCTTTCTTTATAATTTGATCAGTCATCAAGCCTAGCATCAAGCCTTATACAAATAGTAATATGACAAATCATGAAAAAAAAGAGCCTTTAAAGTAATTTTTATGTTTTTTTATAATATTAATCAACCCACTTGAATCTAGTATAATCATAGCATATAGAGTCCAATGATAAAGCAACTGAGCAAAAATACTGTCCGATGCAAGTATCAGTATAGCAGTAGAGCAGGAGCATATAAAAATGCTGTTCACTCAGGCTTCGCTCAAAGCCAGCCTGGCCTAAATCTGTATGGCTGCATGCAGTCGAGCTTGGAATCTCAGTCAGAGAAAGAGACTTCATAAAAAAGTGCATGCAGTGTAGAAGAGGGATGATAAAAATGGTTTTGAGAGCAGCGCCCTGCAGGTATAATCTTCCCCGCTCCTTTCCCCGTGAGACACTTTCTTTTGATGCCTTCTGTGAAAACAGTTGAGAAATCTGCATGTGATTTCATTTGGTGCCTTAAAAATGTCGAAAAGTTGGGAGACAAAAATGCTGATTCAATCAAGTAGAAGGAAGAGCAAGAAAGACAGGACGAAAAAAAGACTAAGGGTCAAGAAGAGAAGATCCGTAAGGCACCGAGCAAGGATGAATTGGCCAATCGACTCAATGATTCATCCATTCACTTATTCACTCACTGGCTTGCACGCTCACTTCACGAACTCACTCATTGAAGCCCTCACTCAGTCACTCATTTATTCGTTCGTGTTTCCGTTCATTCGTTCCTTCATCCACCCGCGCATGAGATCGTAAAGAGAGAAGGGTGAATCAAACGAATGAACTATTCAGATCCATTTGATGAAAAAAAGAAAAAGAAAAGAAAAGAAAAGCAAAGGGTGACAGGCCGGCCGGCGTTGATCGAAATTAAGGGACGATCAATCGAGAAAGAAACATACATAGAAGAGGATCGATCCACGCTGCATGCATGCATGCATGCATTAATTTGAAATCAAAGGGGAGGGCGCCCTGCATGGCGCAGGAGAAAGAAAGAAACTTCACATGCAGTGCCATAGTCTGTTTCACTAGTTGCTGCTGCCTGCACTTACTCGCCATACACCCCCTGCACTTCACCCATGGATGGTGGCAGATCCATGCTGAATGAATGAATAAATCAATTGAATGGACGGATCGATCGACCCCGGCCCCTTTTGTTTTGCAAATGTCGTGCTGCCTCGTGTCATCGGAGTCTATTGAAACCAGAGGAAGAGGAACAGAGAGAGCGAGAGAGGGAGACACCGGCCGCCATTTGAATTCCTTTCTTTGCTCTTCTTTTGAGAAAGGAAGGAGGAGTGGAAGGACCTGAGAGGAAAATGGAGCGGAAGGACCACAGACAGACAGATAAGTTCATGTCCGACAGGAAGATGGGTAGCAAGAAGATGTCATTTGCGCCGCACTTCATCTACACGCTTGACAGTCAAACCCGATCATGTCAACATGATCGAATCACTCGCTCTGCCTGCCTGCACCCCTTTCTCCAGGGGACGCCAGCCAACCTTCAAAAGGAGAGATGAAATGAAATGAAAAGAGATTGGAAATTTCAGGGTGGGTCGTTCATTTGATTCGAGGACACACACACGCACACACACACACACACACACACACACACACAGAGAGAGAGAGAGAGAGAGAGAGGCAATTAAGTCAAAAATAAGCTAGCAGCAATACACGACGCTCCCCAAGTACAAAGCAAAAAAGTCGATGCATTTGGGACCATACGATTTCTTTCTTCTCTGTCTGATCTTCAGAAATATGAATGACCACAGGGGAGACTTATCCATCAATCCTTGCTTTCTCTCTCCTCCCCCTCATCCCCCTCTTCTTGTATCTGTGTGCGCATTCTCCATGCGCACATGTGCGTCTCTCGGAAACTTGACACATCGATGCCTCCGCTCCCACAAAAGACGATCCAATCGCTCGCAAACTCAAAGTCGATTGAGGTCAGAAAGAAAGATCGAAAGGACGCCTTTCCTCTCTTCTCTTTCGTCGCACAGAAACAATCAACCGACACGCACCATGAGGTGTTTGTTCGTCTTCTCATCATCCCCTCTTGTACGTGCACTGATCGAACTTCTTTCCAGAAGTGCATAGGCCAATCAAAACCCACCCAACGTGCATAGGCCAATCGAAACCCCCCTCTCTCTCTCCCTCATAAGTACATACATACATACATATATATACACACAGATATTTATTGACACATTCCTTGATTCACCTGTCCCTTCATTCTCTTCGTGAATGATGAAGTGAGCTTCTTGGATTCTCTCCCCCCCCCTTCTCAGAGTCTCCCGGAGGCTCCGAAGAGTCCTGAGGAGGTTTTGCCGCCCCAGCCCCTTCTTGCTCCCTTTCATCGTCTGGTCTATGTGAAACTTTAAGCTCTTCTTTACCTCTGCCTTGTCCCCCCCGTTCTGCATTGTCCCCCCTTCCCTCTCCCTCTCCAGGGGGTTGTTGCGTCTGTCTCCCTGCAGAAGCAGCAGCTGAAGCAGCGGCAGCCGCAGCCGCAGCGGTGATTGCGAGCATTCGTTCATGCATCGGTCGAGGCTCCACAGAGACGTCAGCGGAGCCTCTAGGGCACGGGGAAGTTGAAGAAAGGATAGATCTTCTGTTGGTTGATGTCGGGGAAGCCACCACAGAGATACTCTCCGTCCGTGAAGACGCGCAGAGCGAAAAGGGTACCTGGGGTGTAGCGGGGACTCCCGAGGGCGCTTTGTTCGTTGTTGAGCGCCTTCCCATCTCTGCCAGCATGCGATCGAGGGCAGCAAAGACGTGGCTGGCAGGATGTGCATGGTTCTGCACGGAAGACACACCGGCCCCGACCGGAGGGTGTGCAGACGGAGACGGCGTGCTGGCTTGGTAGGGTTCTGCATCGACCCCAAACTCCACCAGGCCGAGGCCTGCGCCCTCCCCGCTAAAGCTGGTTGCCTGAAGCGGGCTGAGGTACCCAGTAGTGTCCCCCGCCTGCGCCTGCTGCTCTGGGTGTATGATGTGTTCATCTACCCTGTCTGCCAAGGCGCTCAGGGGGTTTGTGTATACCTCCCTGCAGAAGCAGAAGCAGAACGATGCAGATACAGGCAAAGAAAGGCAGAGGGGCACATAAGAAAAGTGAAGCCGGCAGCGACATGAACGGAAAGGAGGAACGAAAACCAGAACAAAAGTTAGAAGACCCAATGTCGGGTATCCAGTATAAGCATAGTGTGGACGTTCATGTACCAGCAGGCAAAGTGACTGATAAGCACGCCCGGAGGTAGACAAATACAAGAGAGAGACATGGGAGCGAAGAAGCAAAGAATCCCATGCTGCGCGTGATTGTCTGTCAGTCTATCCGTCTGACTCTCTGACGCTCACTGACTGACTGACTGACTGACTGACATTTCTGGTGGCTTCACCAATGGGAGGAACATTCCTGCTGGGACTGTCTTGAACTTCTGGGAGTTGCGTCTGTCCTTCCGGCTGCTCCGTGTAAACCTGCCCCCTTCTTTGTCCTTTTCCTTTTGCATTCCCTCTAAAGAGAGAGGGCCGCCTAACGTAACGGCAGCAGAACCGCGACGTTTGGCGGTGGGCAGAATCTCTCCCATCTGTTTGTCGTCCTTTGGGGATTCCCTCCTTGTCAGTGCTCCACCCTCAGAAGCTCCAGGGGAGGGGGGGATCGAGTGGGGAGATGCGGAGTGGTTGTCCGGACCCACATCCGCGGGGGCGGATCTGACGGATTTTGCTCCTCCGTGATGAGATGGACTAAAGAATTCTTCTTCGTCTTCTACTGCTTCGTCTTGCGGAGATTCTAGAGACACAGCCTCCCCTACTTCAGCTGAAGATCCTTTTTCTTTTTCCTTCTCTTTTTCCCGTATTCTTTCTTTTTCTTTTGATCGTTCAAGCTCTTTCTGCCGTTCCTCTTCCAGTGCTTTCTCAATTTCCTTCCTCTCAGCGACATCCTTGGCTGCCATGTCCCACTTGGCCATGTTCTGCATGCATACATGCATACATTAGTAGAATTAAGGGGAATGCATGGCCATGTTCTGCATGACATACATGCATACAGAAGTAGAATTAAGGGGAATGCATGGCCATGTTCTGCATGCATGGATACGTCGATGCACACATACATAAGTAAAAGGGGGAAAAGACCTTTCGGGGAAATGAGAAGATCAAGAAATTTATCAGCCGAGCAGATTTTTCTCTCTTGCGCATGCTGAAGCTGAGAAGGGTCGCGCTCTGGGCAATACTTTAGCCGGAGAAGGAACTTGCATGAGTGCTCTCTCTCCTGTCTGCGAGTGGGTACGAGTCTGTGAGTATACGATCTCTGTTGTCGACTTCATACCATCAACCTTCCATTTTTCTTTTGAAAGTCAAATATGTTTGCGAGCATTTTGAGGAACAAGCGACAAATTGTCCAGTTTCTTAACGGTCTTGACCGCGCACAGGACATTCCTCAAGTAATCCATCTCGCCTCCGTAGTCAACCAACTGTCTGCCAGTGTCTTGATCGACTCACCGTTTTGGCCTCGTGCAAGACCTGGTTGTCGAACGATTCATTCCTGCATCATGAGGAACGCCAGAGAGAGACATAAAGAAAGACCAGAAAAGAGTGATCACTTGAAGGGCGGAGGGAACATCAAGGAAACCAGGGAGATCAAATGCTGACGTAGAGAAGCGAAGGGAAATTTCATCATTTGGAGCAAAAGAGAGAACCAAGAAAAGAGCGGATTCTCGTAGCGCTCTATCAGATGTATTACAGAGCTGTAGGGAGTACCGCTTTTTGGGGTCAGGACGAGCAAACCCATAGACTGGTGCGTTGACAAGCTGAGTGGCCGACTGATTGGCAAAAGAAATGACGGAACCTTTCAGCCTTTCGTCAGTCAGAAAAGAGAAAAACTCACTTGAGGACATCAGAAACTGCCGAGAGCATCGGCAAGACGATGTAGGTGAGAAACCCAACCTGCAATGTCGGGGCGGGACCGTTCGCAGAGTTACATTCTGAACTGACCTACCTTCAATTGAATCAGTGCATGTCCTCTCAGAAACTGGCAGATAGCGGGCAAAACAAAAAAGAGTAAACATGAAAAGAAGGGCGAGAAGGTTGATGGACTTCAATCAAGCGCAACATTGCAGGTGATGAGTCGGAACATGTGCCGTTTTTCAACTTTCCTCATTTCTCTATCAACAAGTGAATCCGCTGACCTGGTCCTTTTCCAAATTTGCTTTGGATTCATCGCATAGAGGGGAGATGGGAAGTCCCAATTCGATTTCCTTTCTTCCCTGGTTGATAAATTCTGCGTTTATGAATCTGCTCCATTGCCCGTGAAGGGGCCAAGGCTTGGCTGCACAATCAGATGGAAGAAAGTAGGCACAATTTGGTGACGATCCACTCACATCAAATTACATGGCGTTACCGTCAAATAAGCAAAGCATGCTAAAAGGAAAAGATGACGACACACAGTGACAACGCAATCGGGTCGTGCATACGCAAACTGGGGTCATTGCTGCCGTTCACTTGCACCCCTGCACCTGGATCTATGCAGTTCCAGCACTTGATGCATTGTAATAAGTTCCTTGCAGACATACATTCGAGACCTTCACGTACCTGCGTGTCCGAGGTCTGAGAGTTTCATGAACATCTTCAGCATCTTGTCTCTGGAAGTGAGGTCCGCCCAGTCCTCTGCAGTCTTCCCCCAGCCCATCTCGATGGGGGCTTCTTCAGCCACCAGGGCGTTCATCTGCAGCTGCTTCACCTGCAAAGAGACAGACAAACGAACACAAACGGACGGCCAGGCCGATATCTGAGGCACACAGACCGACGAGGAGATTTACGCGGAGACAAAAATGGGCTGCAAGTACATGCAAGTATAGAGGTTCATGGGCAAAAACAGAGAAACGAACAAAAAAAGAAAGGAAGGAAGAAAGAAAGAAAACAGACAGACAGACAGAGAGACAGACAGACAGACAGACAGACAGACAGAGAGACAGACAGACAGACAGACAGACAGACGGACGGACAGACGGAAGGACAGACACACACACACACACACACACACACACAGACACACATACACACACACACACACACACACACACAGCGAGAGAGAGAGAGAGAGAAAGAGAGAGAGAGAAAGAGATAGAGAGGGCGCGGAAAGAAAGAGACTAAGATCTGTTGAAAGCCAGATGAGATCAATAGATACGGAACCGAAAAGGGGCGGGGAGAGAAGGGGAGGGGAGGGGGCAGGGAAGACGCCCAGGCCACAGGATGGAGGAACACAAGGATGGAAAAATAGTCAGTCAGTCTCACAGGCTGCATGAAGAACTCACTGGTTGACCACCTTGAGAAGCCTTCTTCTCCATTTCCGACTGGTCTCTTTCTCGTCTCGTCGTTGATTTGTGAAAGTGAATTTTGAATCCTGACAGAGCTCCAAAGTGTCTCTGCAGAAATAGGAACACACGCAGACGTACATTCAGGCATATATCCCTGTAAGCAGATGAATACTCGGGGCATTCTTTCACTTTTCTTCGGATTACCAGTCGCGATCGCACAAAGGCCCCGTTTGCATCAAGAGCAGAATCAATTGTAACTTTGTTTGGCACTTCTGACCTTCCTCTGAATTTCTTTTTTGACCTTAAGCTTCGGTCTTGGGCCTTGCCCCCCTCATGCAAGTATTTTTTCTGTGATTTCGCCGTAGCCAGTTCCGACTGAATGTGCACTGCTGGCTTTGCAAGAGTCTTCCGTGGGTCCATTTCTCATGTCTGAGCTTCAAAAGCATGCAGAACATTAGCAAGAGAGCGCGACCGAAAGGGACCATCACATTCCAGTCTTTTTTGGTCTTGTTTCATCAATCCTCTTACTCCCTCTTTCCTTTCTATCCCTCTTTTTTCCCGTTTTGCTCCGTCAGTGAAATTGCGGCTTTCGTCTTCTGCTCTGCCCGAATCCTCATTCTGACCGGTGCATAGGTATTCACAGAACACAGAAGCAAAAAATCAAAAGGAAGCACCACCCTCCTTTGCCGCACAATACGCACTGCATATCCCTTACCTGCATGTCCGTCTCTAAAATCAGATCGATGACGACCCTCCTGCAGTACTGCCACTCCGAGAGAGGCAGGTGTCCGAAAAGATCCAGGGCGCCCTCGTTCCGCAGCATCACCTCGTAGCATGTCGCTGCGTGGTAACTTTCCAGAACGCTTCTGCAATCATTCATTGAAGACAGAACAGTCAGAAGCACAGTTACAATCTGTACGACGACAGTAAGGATCCTGGGCAGAAGAATGTTGTTTCCGGAGCTCCCTATGCATCATCGCATTGAAAAAGTCTGCAGGACTGCGATCACGCAGGGAACAAAGTAGCACAGAAAATCTCTAGGCTGGATGAACACAATAAAGACCGAAAACCAGAAAGAAACCACACAAAAAATTCACACTCTCTTTTCGCCTTCTTCTATGCATGCTCGGGAGGAATCAGATACGGACTGAGATTCTACAAATTCGAAACCTTCTGAGAACGTCGACAAGGAGGAAGAGCAGGGGAGAAAAGTAGAACGGGACATCCATTTCTGCTCACTTGTCGTTATATCTGAGGGCCAGGTCGCTCTTTCCGTTTATCTGCAGCACGATAGAGGTGAGAGAGTTTTTGCGTTTCGCATATGTTTCCATGCTTGGGGAGTGACTGATCAAATTCCCAGATGCAAAGGACAAAGAGACGGAATCAAGGTCGAAACTGTGCCAATGCAGTCGGCCAGGGAAAGAAGATTTGCTCAGATGGGTAAGGGAAAAGCAAGGGGGGGCATCCAAAGGCAGAATGCTACTGGCGCAGAAAAAGACGCAGAGAGAGGAAAGCCAACTGGCAGATCAAGGAAAGAGACCGCGTACATACAAGTATCTTTCGCCTGTCCCGCAAACCAAAACACCCACGATAAGAAGAGGGAAAAGGGAGAGAGCCCTGACGGAAACAAACATGAGGAGATAGTCAAAGGAAGATTCAGGTCGGAAAAAAGGGCAAAGACAATGAACAAGCCACCGAGATCACGGTGTCCTACCGACCGCAAACAAATTGTTCGTGCCGGGATGCCCAACATCATGGGCAAAAGCAGCGATGCAGGCTGCGGCAAAGTCCCCCGCCGGCAAGTGGAGTGTGCCCGACGAGATTTCAAGAAAGAAAACAAGCGAATTCAGGACATCAGCTCCGTGGGCCTGTGTTCAGGAGGCAACAGACAGACAGGCAGGGGTGAAGGAAGGCACAGAGTTTGACTTCGAATGGTTATGTTTGGTTCCCTCCTTGGATGTATGACCTCATTGGAATCCATTAAAGATATTGATGGATGTTTTCAGATTGACTTCCCTACAGAAATCTTCCCTCAAAGAAAACGAAAATTCGGGCAGAAAGGTAGAAGAAACGTAAAAGGAGTGCAAAAAAATAAAGATTTATTGATTCGTTCGCACTCCTGCTCCCCCCCCTTCCCCTCTACCCTCTACCTCCCTCAATGGTCTCACGCAATTCCTTTCGGCTTTGATAATTGACTATGGAGTTGGAAAAAAAGAAACGGTCTCCTTCTCCTTTTCTTTTGTTTATTTCTCCGGCACCTCATGACGTGATCATTCACGCCCTATAAAAAAAAAAATCAACTGTCCCTTTTGTTGACCAACTCCTGCTGTAAGAGCCCAGCTGCTGCCTCCTTTCCTCTTACCGACGCGATTTTTTCTTTTTTCCCTTTCCACCCCTTTTTGTAACCACAGGGACAGGCAGGCACAGCTCGGATGAAACCCTATCTTGTCGTAATGCTGTATTGGAATTCCTCGAGAATCCCTGCTCTCTCTCTTTGCATGCATGCAGGGATGCAATGACTGGACCCATGCACCTACCTCGTTGTGGTAAGGGTTCTCTCGTTGATACAGCTTCTCTATCTCGACTGCGAACTCCCTCATCTTGACGGAGTCAACTCCAAGACTCTCAAATGTCTCACGGTGCCTGAAGAAAAAAGGATCATACAGAAAAAGAAGGGAAAACAAAAGGAAAAAAAGGAAAGCGATGAGGAAGGGTCAAACGTCGCCACTGGTCCAATCATCTTGCTTTGCTTTACTTCTGTTGACTGGCTCCCTGTATCTGGCGACTGTGAGGACTTGCTAGCTCCCCTTTGTGGAAGAAATTTGAAGACAGACAAGTCAGTGAGAGACTGAGGAGGAGAGAGGCGTGGAACCGGATAGCAGGATGAGGAGCCCCCGACCAGAAAATCAAAAAAGCAGAGAGAGAACCTTCACATCTCACGTGACCGCGGCCCTTGCCTCTCTGAAAGACAGATAGACGGAGAAGCACCCCAAATACCGCACTATGAAGGTGCCTGCGCGTGCATGCAGTCTATTGACTCTGTACTACAGCATTCACCGACTGACTGACCGAACATCGAGGGCTGCCACAACGGAACTCAGAGGCCTGAAGTCCGACCTCCTCCGGATTTTCAAAATGTCTAGATCCCACTGGCCCACCTGCAGAAAGGAATGAAGGAAGGAGGGTGGTGGAAAGAGACAGATAGAAGACAGAGAGATGCGGAGGAACAAAGGCAGTTTCAGACAATCTCAAAAAAGGACACGTCCATCGTGTTTGGAGATTGTGGGCACGGTGCGGGGTCGGCGGGGTTATTTGAGATACAAAATCCTTCCTGGCCACATACATAACTGCACTCGACCTCACACCAGTCCCCACAAAAGAGGAACCAGGAAGGTTCGAGAGAAAAGTGCTCGATGAAGGAAAGCCGGATGTAGAGAACCCAGAGAAAAAACAGTTGAGAAAGGCAGCTGCCTGGCTGTGCTGATGGATGGATGGACAGATCGGTGCACCCTCTCCATGAATTCTGGGGGCATTCCATCACCTCTCTCTTCCTATCTGTTTCCGTCCTTCTATCTCTCTCCTTTCTTATTTTATGGAATCAAAAGTTGACGCACAAGCTTGTACGGGGGGCCCGACGTCCCTTCTCCCACCACCTTCTTTTTTTTCGAAGCGAGAGAACCTCAAAAAGAAGAAGGGACATATTCGAAAAAGCCAAACAGCACGAAAGCAAGCCCAAAAGAGACCCAGAAAGTGTTTGTGTGTCTCAGGTGAGTCGGCCCACCTTATTAGAAAGTCTTGGCGCGTGTCTTTCCACCCACGTGCCTTGATCCTCTGCTGGTTCTGCTTCTGGAATGTCTAAAATCGGAGACGGGAGGACTACTTGGGACTCCTCATGAGCACTCACCGCACCCTCGCTCTCTTTGTCTGTCGCCCTGCTGCTTCTCCGGCTCGCCTGTTTCACAAGTTCCATACCCGTCATTCCGGAAATTGAGAACGCTTTGGAACTTCTGCGAACTTGCAAAAGATTTGGAAGTTCCGGCTCTGCCTTCGGGGTACAAGGAGAAGCCGCAGTCAGACTTTTAGCACCGGCGGGGCTGTCACAGTCTTTGGGTAGTCCGTCTCGCTCTAATTGCGCGCGTAATTCTTCCAGTTCTGTCAAGTCCTTGAACTGCACAGACGCTTTCCTCGACTCTTTGCGCCCGGAGTGCCGCATGCTCGACGAGTTTGCAGCCGATCCATTCGCTCTGGAAGGACTACACGCCGCACTCTGTTTCCCTTCCCCCTCGGGGCGGCAGAGACTGATTCGCCTTTGATTTGCCGCCTGAGACGGACAGAAAGGAAGAGGGAGACGAAACGACGAATCAGGACAGAGGCCAAATGAGGGAGGGATGTGAGCAACAAGTCATACGGAGAAAGGGATCAAGACAAAAAGGGGGGGCAGATGAAGAGTGTGGGAAGGAACGTCAGCCGATGAAGGAAGCACCCGCACCGATAAATGTCACAACAAAAAATATTCCAGGAAGGCTACCAGACCTTTGATCTAAAAAGACAGATGGAATGTGAGAAAGATGCATGAATGTCAGTTTTTGCAGAGCGAGACGTCACAACGTAGACCGAGCTATGACCAAGAGCCGAGAAAAGACAGGCGAAAGTGAGAAATGGATCTCCATCACACACACACACACACACACACACACACACAGAGAGAGAGAGAGAGAGAGAGGGAGGGAGGGAGGGAGGGCGACCTACAGATCGGCACTCACATACAGCAAACTCCACATCCTTCCTCTCAGCTCGGCAGAAAACAAATGAGGGCCATTGAAGTGCATTTGAAACAAAGAATGGAAGTGCAACCTGTAGGTAGAAGGGAAGGGAAGGGAAGGGAAGGGAAGAGAAGACAAGGGCAGGCAGGCAGGCAGACAGAGCAGGAGCAGCCCCAGGCTGGCTGACCGTGGGACTTGAAGCCAAATCGCTGCTTCTCCGACCAGTAGCGGGGAGAAGGGCGCCAACTG
This sequence comes from Chromera velia, assembly GCA_018398765.1. Taxonomy (NCBI): domain Eukaryota; family Chromeraceae; genus Chromera; species Chromera velia. Next base: position 16,986 of record JAHBMJ010001139.1, on the reverse strand, counting down.
TCTTGGCTGTAGAAAACGGCAGAGGCTCAGGAGCTGCCTCCCTGGACCTCTCTTTCTCCTCGTCCCTCTGGAGAGGCGCAATTAAAGGCGACGGGGGGTTGGAAACGCCGCTTTTTCCCCCCCCGCCAAATTTTGGGACGTGCTCAATACCTGTAAACAGGCAGGCAGGATGATTCAGTGGGTGGTCAGACAGAAAGTTGCCCTTGTGCACATACAGGACTACGTATGTGATGTCTCTATGCAGGATTGCATTAATCGACACTTTGTTGCACGGAGGGACCCAAAGAATGGAGAGAGTCAGAGAAAGCGAAAAGGGTGAGGAGAGGGATGGAAGAAAGCAGGACGTTTCAACAGAGGCACGAGAGCCTGCAGCTCATCACAGCATTCCATACATATTCCATCACAGTTTCCTTATTTTCAAGGCACTCACCTCTCCCCGCGTCTCGTCCTTCATCGGCATCCAAAGCAGCAGCAGTCAGACTCGCCCTCAAATTCCGCATGCCCTTCGAATTCAAGCTCCCCCCTAAAGACAGCCCCCCAGGACCAATTGCTCCTCCTCCCGCTCCAAACAATCCCTTCGCGTCTCTGCGTGCCGCCGCTTTCGCCCCACACACCGGGGGGTCTTCAAAGGCCTTCAGGTCCTTCGCCCCAATCCCCCCAAGCCAACTCTTTGACTTTGACTGGCTCCCCGACTTACCCGAGTCCCCCCCCTCACTGATGCCCCCCGGACTACTCGAACCAGCCGTCCCCGACCGTCCTTGCTGCCTCCCCCCACTACCGACACCCCGCTTCCCCGGAGTTTTGGACGAAGGCGAAGGCCCACTCCCCATTTTCCTCCCGAGCTTCATCAGGTCCTCCCGCGTTAGACCAACCTGAAGGCTCAGACAGAAAGTATGGGTGTCTACAGGGTTGTCTTTTATCATACATGCATACGTGTAGGTGCACACAAACGCGAGTCCCGTCTTGTTTCCGAGCTTCAATACATCTTTTGATCGCGTGAATCTCTGATCATGAAGAAAAGCAACACCATTTCTCTCTGCTCTAAGTGTGGCACGCAATTTTCTGGGACCCACAAACAAAACGTAGTGCGGAAAGACTGCTGCTCTGCAGTTTTCTCATCAACAGTCAGAAAGGCATGCCGACAAATAGGAAAACAATACGGCAGTCAGGCAGGCAGACAGATAGAGTATGCAGATAGCCTCCTCCCCCAAGTGGGTTGCATGGGAAGAAGAGAAAGGAAAAAGAGCTCGCGCAGAAAAACCAAATGAAGAAACGAGGGAAAAGGGAAGAAAAATCGAAACGAGGAAAGAAGGGACAGATCCATTAATTGTCCCACACGAACCTTTTCTTTTTGCCGAAACCTGCAAAATCAATCACGGAAAGAAGGCATTCATGAAGATTGAAAGGTAACACAGAACAAACAATACATCATTCGGAGCTGCATGAAACTCTGCACGCATGCAGGTGCTTTGGGGGGGCACTCAAGAGCCGGGCAACTTGCACACCGTCCCTTCGTGGACTGTGTGGCGCACATGAAATGGATTTCTTTCTTCATCTTTGATTCAGCTTGAGAGAACAGCTTAAATTTGTTCGTTCGTCCGTTCGTTTCTTATCCAGACCTCGATGGACCCTCGTACATAAGATCTCTTCTGATACCGTTTTGTTTCTTCCATTTCCCCAGTCTCTTTGTCAACATCTCTCCGGACTTCCGCCCATTTGCTCTATCCTCCCGACACATGAAATCTATCCACCACCGAATCAGCTCCCCCACCGAATCAATCATCCACAAACCAACGAACCTTGCAGGAGTAGATGCCACAGAGAACTGAACGAATCTTCTCATCTCAGCTGCTCCAGGATCCTCTCCTTCTGCAGAGGCGTCTCCCCCAAAGTCAACCTGATACAGGCTCTTTGGTCCACTTCTCAGGAAAGTTGCTGCAGTCTCCATCAAGTCAGTCACCTCAGTGTTGTGCTCGTACCGCTTTCGGAGAACCTCCAGACGCTGCAACCGTCGGAAGCAAGCCAGGCAGGCAGACAGGCAGAAAGAAAAGGTAGATCGGTTCGAAAGACTTCTCTCGAGCTCCTTCTGAGTTTATGTGCGATTCTTCTACCTTTTGCAACCCCAATGCTGATGTCAACTCACACAATCAATCATGGTTTCCAGCCATGCTGCCATCTTTCCTGATTCATTTCTGAATTCATCGCTTCTTTCCCTCTTCCTCCGTGTCTCTATCGATCCCCCTTTCTCTCTTATCCACACATCTATATCCTCTCTCTCTCTCTCACACACACACACACACACATATACATATATATATACGCACGCACGCATGCACGCACGCACACACACACACACACACGCACACAGACACACATACACAGACACACACACACACACACACACACACACAAATACAGATAAACAGGCGCGGACACAGATCCAGACAACCTCTTTCATTAACACTGTTTCACTTTCTCAGTGACTCAACGATGCTGGTCTGACCTGCATGACAACGTCGAATTTTGTTTGTGCGATTTTGGTGAAGAGTTCGTTCTCCCTTCTCAGGGCCTCCTTTTCGGTTGGGCTTCCCACGTTTCCCCCTTTTGCGTCTCCCTCCGCTTTCCTCTTCTCCGTTTGCTCAGGAGAGAAGTAGCAGAAGATTCTTGCGTTACTCTCCGCACCCCGTGCCGTGATGGTTGCGGCAAACGAGGCCACGCAGAGCATCGCTGTGGTGAATGTCCAAACGCTCCATGCAACTATCCGGTCCTCCTTCCCGCCTCCCGCCATGGTTGCGGGTTCAAAGAAGGGATACGGAGAGAGGAACGCGCCGAGAACGTCAGTGAGGACCCGGAACCCCAAGGCGATCATGGGAATCTGAAGGAAGGACGAGGGGAAAGAGAACAAGAGGAAAGGCAGGGGGTGAGTAAGTGGCGTTGGGGTTCATGTACGGAGCGAGTGCGTAGACGGAAAGAGCAGAGACAGAAAAGACTTGGCAGAGCAAGAGTGCGTATGCGACTACTTGAACGACTACTTGACGGGATAGGCAAAGAGTGTGAGAGTGCCATTTGTGTGAGAGTGCCATTTCGATCCAAAGGAAAGAGGTAAAAAAACCAAAAGTGGAACTCAGCCCCTTTCTCCCCTCTCTCCAGTTCCAACTTCCTTTCTTACTCCCTCAATGACCTGATGGAATCGCGCCTGCATTTTCACGGCAAATGTGAATAGCAGAATAGTTGCGCCCAGCATCCCAGACAGATTCGCAAGCGGGTGTCCCTTCACTGTCTTGATGCCCAGGACGAGTCGTTCAAACCAAATGCGCATCCAGTTCGCGTTTATCACCACGCTCACCGACACCAACACTGCAAACGCGGGGCCAACGTTTCGTGTGGTTGCTTTTGCGACCACCTGATTTGTGCCGACCACCCTGAAGAGCGCGTGTCGAAAGGCGGCGGACAGGAAGATGCAGACGAAGTGGAAGGAGGGGAGTGCAGGAGCTAAGTAAGGAACGGATGAGGTCCCAAACAGAAGGAAGATCTCCATGAGAGTGAAGATGGGAAGAACAGTGGAGCCCAAGTTAGAGAATACTCTCACGGCCCCGGGAAGATTTTTCCGGCAGGACCGTTGGAACTGCCTCTCCAGTGCTTCCGACGTGAACACCAGAGTCGACTGGTTGATGGGAAGATACGAGGCCGGGGAGCGCCTTCGAGTGGGAGGCGTCCCCCGAACATATTTCATCCTTCCCTCGACCTTTCTTTATTGCACCTTTCTTACTCTTTTTGGCAGAAAATGAAAAGAGGGAAAATCGTTCAATCTACGTCTAATTGTCCTCCATGCATTCACACCATGTCTGTCGTGGGTGAACTGTAAGGAGTGCGAAAAGGATGTTTCTGATCATTTTTGAGACCCCCCCTTTTCTGGAGCCTTCCCTCTTTTTGTACGTGTCGACTGAATTTACTTCTGCTGGTCAGAGTGCGACCTCATTTGGCGTATCGATTTACGTAGTCAAGAGATGGATTCCTCCGTATGCCACGCTGACAGAGCGTAGAATTTAGCAAGATCGGTGCACGGCCCCTTCAGAATCGTTGGTGGAGTGTTTCGAGGTATGAATATGTGTCGATCTGCAGGAGCAACTCAGTTTATCTATACACGTACTGCATTAATTGAATAATATATATTACTATATGTGAATTGTGCATGTACATGCATGCATACACATGCATGTCGCCTCGGGGGGCAGCTCAGCTCTGCTGAGATCAGCCGAGAGGCCCTGAGATCGCACGCACTCGCATAACGCATTTTTTTATTTTTGAGGGCCGGGGGGATCGGTTCTGAGGCTCTTACATTAGAACTGAATGCGCAGCATGAGATAGGCCCCGGAAAGTTTAAAAACAGATGGGGGGCACTTAATTTTCATTTTTACTGAACTGAGTTCCTAAGATGGTTTTTTATAACGTTAGACACATGCAGGTGCTGCGGCCCCGGCCCCGGGCATGCGTATCGGGCGGCCTGGCGGGCCGCTCTTAGAGACCAACATATGAGCCTTCCAGAGCTAAAAAATTGAAGTCAGTCTGACATCCAGATCAAGAGATATTCTTGCTCAAAGATGGCACTTTTCCATACGAAATGGGTCAAAAAGGCCAGGCAGGCGGTAATAGGCGGTACTGAGTTTTGAAAGTTAATACGTTCTAGCAGTACCGCCGTATATATATAGAAGACGAAACAAAACTCGTTTTTCATTGTCATATAGAAGATTGGTGCTCGTCTGGACAGGGAAGATTTTGATGGTGACTGACTGACCTTCAAGGCGGTCATGCATTCATTCACTCAAGCTTTCGGCGTCTCTGTCTGTCTCTGTCTGCACGTCTGTTGACGTGCTTTTTCTCCTCTTCCCTCCCTCGCTGCGTTGAGGAAAGAGATGGACTTCGACGGTCTCTGAAGACTGACTGCCTGCCTTGAAAACTCGGTCAGTGTGGAATCCATGCACCCTGTGTACATGGGCAAGGGTTTCGATCAGCGCTGCAAAAACTCCCTTTCCCCTCGTGTGCTCGCGACGCCATTTAAACACATGCATGTGATACCACAGTGGCATTCTGCCTGCACTGTCTTCTGTCAACTGCTGTGACTGAATGTTCTCCAATGCAACCCGCAAACGATTCCACACTGATTCAATCTTCTGTGAGTTCTTGGGCTTGCCTGTGGAGTCCAACTGTTCAGACACAAACTTCTTGTTTTTGTGATCACACTGATCAATCGTTTTTCCCTGTTTGGCAAGTGTTTTCTCCCTGTATGCATTCAAGCCATCTGCGCACATCTCTGTGCAGGGTGCAGAGGTCCTGTCCACGAACCCGCATAGGTTTTCAGTGGAACGAGCAGAACCTCCAGGTGGGAGAATCTCAAAATGGAAATTATCTCTCTTTTCCGCAAGCCGCAGCTCTCTCTGTATTCCTTCACTCACAGTTCGAGTGTGAGTGTTCTCCACAGACCCCACGCACCACCGATTCAGGTGCGATTGCTGTTTGACCTTTTCCCCCTTTGCTTTCGCTTCCCGTCGCTTCTTCATTCTCTGTGTCTGCAAGACTTTCTCATCAACTGACACCTGTTTGCAAGATGCTGCACTGGGGTCTTGTCGTGCTGCTGCTGCGAGTCTCCACGCAGGACTGCGGCGGAAGAGGGCACCTTTGAGGTCCACTGTGGAGACACCCTGCCCAGGGCCTTCTGCCAGTCCACCTGACTGCACGAAGGTGAGTCGGTTGTACTCTGCAATCATGGCACGCAAGTACCTGTGCAGAGTTTTTGTTGCGTCGGGCTCAAAGGGGGTGTTGGGATTGGATCCTTGCAGAGAGCTCTTCTCTGGTCCTGTGTTCTGCGCAAAATACCACAGAATCTTCATACGTGCAGTAAACGAACGCTCTGAGAACCGGTAAAGATGTTGTGGGCAGTGGATTTGCACCGACACCTCCCTGTCGGAATGTTCCAGTAAGGCTCTTTGCCTTCCTTCACGCGTTGCTTTTTGAAAGAGATGTCGAAAAGAGACTCGCACAGGTCGCATTCCTTCACCAAACTCGCAAGCCCCCAAGAGAGAGCAGCAAGCCAGCAATCAACTTCACACTTCACCAAGTCAATCAACTCTTCATCTGATTCAGGAATCTTTTCTTCATATGTCAAACGAGTTTTCGAAGGACAATCAACGATAGCAGCTGTGTGTGCAGATCGTTTGTTTGGTCGTCTTGTCATACAGACAGGATCTCGCAGAAACCATACCCCATTCTGTCTCCACCTCTCATCCCTCTCTGCCCACGTCTCGTCTCTTTCCTCCATCTGCGTGTGTGCCACAGGAGTAAGCAAGTGAAGCTCGATGACGACTTGAAGCAAAACATAACAAGGTGTGGCTTTACATGATCTATCCTCTTTCTACTTCCAACAACTCTAACTTTTAGTTCCCTTTCTTATATTTCTATCACATTCCATCCGATTTTATCGCTTCTTTTCACTCTAAACCGTTTTCTTTCAGCTTCTAATTTCAGAATTCATTTAGCTCGATCTATGACTTTAAAAAATGTTACGTAATTTTTTTTTTTTCTGAGGGCTTTTAAGACACTAACTTAAATTACTAAAAAAAATTAGTCACTTTTTCTTCTTATCTCACGCTGTGCACTCAACTCCGGTTCTGTCTCCATCATGGTCGGTGTCGCCCGAGTTCCAAAATATGTCCCTCAAGCAACTTGCACGGAGCCGCGATCGCACATGCCTTAATTACTTTGCGCATACGTACCCCTCAAGTAACTCGCACGGAGTTACACATGCATATATGATGCGCGCGCGGTCCTGAAAAGTATACTTCGCATGAAAGGAAAGGAAAAAAAGAAGGTTGAGAAAATAAGGGGCAAATTAATGGGGAGGGTCTCTTTAAAGTTGTTCTCAGCCATCAAAGGGTAGCCTTTACCAAGGGGACAAACTTTTTGAAAGTTTTTGCCCTGCCTCTCCCCTCTTTTCATTATTCTCCGAGTCCTACTCTACCGCTGCTTAAGAAATAAGCCGCAGTAAAAGTGATTAATGAGCAGTGTTCCTAGATTTAGAACAGACGGGACGAACCGGAACCTTTTGACAGACTAAGCTAGATCTGCCCCTCATACACGGGGATGCGGCATGCATAATAAAAACCTCAATCACATGTATACTTCGCTGCCGTGGCCCCCACTCCATGGCAATACACAATTTAGACATGCCCAAGCCCCCGATGGTGTGCATCAATTAGCGGACCCCTAAATAGCCCTCCAAAGCACTCACCCAACTGGTTGGATGTATCCCGTACTTCTATAGCTACGCGCGTATAATATATGTACAACAAAAGCATGCATGCATGGATACAAAGAGTTTTTTACTCGCGCAATGATTGCCGCAAGCTATTATCCGGTCGGGCCAGCCTTTAATAACATTCACTCTCGTATTGAAGTGCCATGCATGAACTCCTTTTGGATTCAATCATTCACAGGGACGTGGCTGAACATGATTCTAAGGGAGAACGATAAGGCCAACCTTTCCCCTTTGGAATTTTGTGACGCTATGGCTCTGCGTCTCGGAGCTGAGTTGACAGACGTACCTGAAAGGTGTGATGGCTGTGGGCAGGTCTGGAACACCCGACATACAGAGGCATGTAAGAGGGGGGGGCTAGTACACAGAAAGCATGATGAGGCAGTATTGGTATTGAAAGCGTTACTAGAAGAGGCAGGGTTTTGGGTCACTCTCGATGTAGTGATCCGAAGAAGGGGAAAAACCCTGGGGAGGAAAGGGTTGGCGGGGAATCTCAGGATTCGTTCGCTATTCAACTCTCAGCATAACAGAATCTTTGATGTTCAGCTGGCTGATTGCGACCAGCAGAGCTACCTCAGGATAGGAGTGGCAGAGATTCTTGCAGCGCATGAAAGGTAGAAGAATGGGTTGCACTTAGTTGTACTGGGGAGGGTGTGTGGAAGCTTGCACGGATTTTGTACCGTTTGTGGCCTCTACTGATGGGACACTCGGTCCTGCCATAACATAGTGAGGCGAGCCACGGGACCGGCCAATCCCGGGGTGAGCCGAACTAACGCGCACCGCCGCCGTACGGGACGCCCACAGCTCAGAGACCAACACACGCACGCAGGCTCATGGAGGCGCCGCCATGCCAGTCTGTATTAGAAGAGAATTAAATAAAATAGAAATAAAATGGAATTAATTCAATTAGCTGCGTATAACCTGGATTGAGTAAACAACAGTTGCTTGCAAAGCTTCTAGAAGCAGTTTGGAAGTAAACCTTGAACTAACAGACTTTCCGTAGTAGAGATCTAACTGAACTAAGTGCGATCACTTAGGAGAAGAGGAGTTACCTCCTTATGTGGTAGCACAGAGCCTGGTTGATCTCTCCAGGACCTCTGTTGCTCAGTCCGATACTGTAACAGTCATCTTCTTTCTTGGCAAGTAAATTCCTTTCTTCTTCCAAGACTCTCTCTCGATGGAGCAGGTTCTGCAGCAATTGCTGGAGGGGCAGCAATTCATGCAGCAGCAGATGATCCAGGTACAGCAGACGCAACAACTTCAGCAACAACAGATGGACGCTCTGGGAGCATAGCAGCAACAAACAGCCACCGACGGGGGCCCAATCCATCAACAGCAGCAGCAGACACCAGAACAGCAGCAACAGCAGCAGATGAATCGACAGCCGACTTCTTTACCTCCCCAGCGGTCGAACTTCAAGGCGAAAGAGCCGCCGGTGTTTCATGGGGACCGGAAGTTACTCGAAGGTTGGGTTACCGATATGAGGGAATACATACAGCTCTCAGATATTCAGGTGTCGAAGCAGTTGGGGTCGGTGCATCAATACTTCTCCCGATTCCTCAAGCAATGGTTCGACAAGACGCAGAGGTCCGCCTCCCCTTTTGTCAACATAGAAGATCTCTTCACCCGTCTGTCCGAGCCTTTCCCCGATCCCAACAAACAGACAGACTTGAGAGAAGAAGTCCGGAACGTCCGTTGTCAGGGCAATGAGGGGGTTCACAAATACTCAGTCCGATTCAACGATATTGCAGAAGGAATCGTTGATGTGAGTGAGATCGATTTGATGTACGACTACATTCGGGGCCTTCCGGATGAGGTGAGGAAGGAAGTGAGGAGAAGGAAGCCTAACAGTCTCGATGCTGCGATGAAGGATGCAGAGGAGGCCGAGCAGCTGTTGAGTGGGGGGAGAAAGAAAGACTACGGGGGCCAGGGCACAGACGGACGAAGTGATTCGCACCCGCCTTTGCGACCTCAGTCCTAATCGAACGATGGGCCCGTTCCGATGGATCTCAACCGAATCTCCCGAATTTATTCCCTTTCCTAAGATGAGATCAAAAGGCACATTCAGGAGAATAGGTGCTTCAATTGTCATGCGGTGGGACACTCTGCACGCCAATGCAGGAACCGCAAGCAGCAACAGCAACAACAGGGTCCTAGGGGTCATGGGGGTCAGAGAAATTTCTATGGAGGTCAGGGACGCATGCACAACCTACAGAGTGGGGTGCAGCAGCACTACGGTGGTTCAGTGCAAGGGCAGTGGGGGAATCCAGTCATCCCGCAGGGGCTTACGCCCCCCCCTGGACTGTGCCCACCACCGCAATTCCAGGAGAACCCTCCCCAATCGTCACAGCGCCAGCAGCAGAATGCACCCCCGAGAGGGATGTACTCCACGACTGGGGGCAGGACAGGCAGGAGGGGGAAATTGATCACCTTCCACGGCACAGCGAATGGCATCCCGATCCGTGCCCTTTGGGATCCAGGGGTGGACTCCATTTATGTAAGCAAGAGAGTCGTTGAGGCTGGGGAGTTCCGTTTGTCCACCTTGGAGCCCTCCACGTGCAAAGGGGGCATCCGTCTCGATGGTGCGCAGGCTCCTTCAACTACTGTCCAATGGGAGGCGCCTGACATCGATCTGAGAATTTAGGACTTCGCAGCCTCCCTGACCATGACTGTACTCGATCTGGACAAGGATTATGATGTGGTCCTGGGGATGCCCTTCTGTGAGACCTTCAAACCCCTTCCCAATTTCGAAGCAAAGTCTCTTTTCATCGCTGCAGATTGTTCTCCCTCCGGGTCGCAGTTCACACTGTATGACTCAGAAATCTACCATATTCCGGGGACCGAGCCTGAGCCCCTGACCCGCAGAGAGATCCGTAGGCTTTCCAAGAAGGAATCTACCACCTTCCGGTGCTACCGTCTTGAGGTCCGCCCTCTTTCCTCCGTTTTCTCCCCCCTGGAGATCAATCAAATCCAACGAACCACGACATAGAAGCCCCCGCCTTTCTCATCTTTCCCGCGCAATCACCCGGTCAATTCGGATAATTACACAGATTTCCGCAGGGAAGTGTAGGAGGAGGGAATGAGGCCAGGGATGAGAAAGGTTCTGGAGAAGCATTTCAGTATCTTCCCGAATGAGATTCCCACCCTCCCGCCCAAGAGGGAAGTCGAGTGTCATATCAAACTCGAGCCAGGTCACCGCCCCCCTGCTCGAGCTCCATATAGGCTCACCTACGGGCAGCTCGATGAGCTCCGAAAACAGTTGGAGTCATACTTGGCCAAGGGTCAGATCCGCCCTTCCAACTCTCCGTTTGCTGCCCCTGTCCTTTTTGTTACGAAGGCTGACGGCACTCAGCGTATGTGTATTGATTACACGCAGCTGAACAAGATCTGTGTGAGGGACAGATATCCCCTGCCGCATCCGGATGACTTGATTTCCTGCCTGCACGGGGCCAAGTACTTCTCGTCTCTCGACTTGAGACAGTACTTCCATCAGATCCGGATGGCCAAGGGCGATGAGGAGAAGACTGCTTTCGTAATAAGGTATGGCACGTTTGAGTGGCTGGTCATGCTGTTTGGTTACTGCAATGCACCTGGTATCAGCATGCGTATGATCAATAAGACATTGCGCCCCTTGTTAGACAGGTGTGTAATTGTTTTTATTGATGATCTCTTGATTTTCAGCCGCACTCCTGAGGAACACGAGAGAGACGTGGAGGCCGTCCTCCAGCTCGTCGCCAACGAGTCTCTCTATGTCAAACTGTCGAAGTGTGATTGGTTCCGGACGGAAGCCAAGTTCCTGGGGCTGGTCATCAGTGAGGGTGGATTCAGACCTGCGCCTGAGAAGGTGCAGGGACTCCAGGACTTCCCCAAGCCGACCGACCACACTTCACTGCGTCAGTTTTTGGGGTTAGGGAATTGGTTTCGGAAGTTTGTTAAGGGGTACAGCCAGGTTGCTTCTCCCCTTCTCTCTCTTCTCCGCATCTCAATCCCCTTTGTGTGGGAGCCTGTGCATGATCAGGCATTCGTTGCTCTAAAGAAAGCCGTCCTTAAGCTTACCACCCTTGCACTGCCTGACCCCAATCAGCCTATCTACATTGCACACGACGCTTCACAGTCGCATCAAGCCATCGGGGCAGTTGCCATTCAGCGCTGTCAAAAGACAGGGGCATACCGTCTGCTTGCCTTCGGCTCCCGCCGTTTGACCCCCACCGAGGCACGCTACCCAGTGAGGGAGTTAGAGCTGTTGGCGATTGTCCATTTTGCGAAGGTTTGGCGTCATTTCCTGACGCCCGGGTCGGAGTTTTGGACGGACCACAAGAGTTTGGAGAATTTGAGGAAGTCGTTTGAGCGCTGCAGTCTGCATGTGAGACGGTGGATTGAGTTTCTGGAGGAAGTGGCGGTTCCGATCAACTATATTCCGGGGAGGGCAAACAGCGTTGCCGACGCACTTTCCCGCAATCCGCCCCCTTTGGTCCAGTCCTCCCCTTCTACCCCTTTGCCATCTGTCAGAGTGAGGCAACCTACCCCGCCGACGGTCAGTCAGGCCGACGGTCCTGACGACGATGAGGTTCCAGGGCTTGAACCTGAGTATGAGGATGAGGGAGCAGTTGTTGGCGAAACCCGTTCTTTGGGGGGGGGGCACGGAAGCACTGAGCAGCGTCAGTGCCGGACAACCTTGAAGGTTGAGGGAGATGTTGAGCTGCAGAGGCGCTGCAGAGAGGAGTATGCAAACGATCCCTGGTTTGCCCCGGTGCATGCTCACCTGAAGAATTCCCCAAACAAACTTCCTTCCCCTCATCTGATACCCCGTTTGAAAGGTCTCTCTCTGAGAGATGGTCTGTTGTTCCAGGGAGACCGCCTTTGTGTCCCTCGCTCACAGCGCACGGCTCTTATTCGGGAGAGCCACTCATCTCCAGAGAGTGCACACTTCGGGGTTGAGAAAACCTATAGTCGAATGGCAGAAAGATATTTCTGGCCTCAGATGTGGAGAGATGTACGCAGATTCGTTCGTGCCTGTGATCCCTGCCAGAGAAGCAAAGCTCCCAGCCGAGCGCCTCCCGGTCTCCTGCAACCGCTCCCTGTTCCCAACCACCCATGGGAAGTCACCCAAATTGACTTCCTCGTTGGACTGCCCGCCTTCGGGGATGAACAGTTTAACTGTCTTATAGTTGTCACTAACTCTCTGTCAAAGGGGGTATGCCTGATCCGGACATACACAACAGCAACAGTAGAGCAGGTAGGCCGGCTATATTATGAAAACGTCACAGTAAAAAAGGGGTGGCAGCGTACGATCCTCAGTGACAGAGACCCCCGTTTTCTGTCTTGATTCTGGCAGACCCTATACACCCTCTCGGGCACGCACCTGTCATTCTCCATGATGGCAGAGCACGACACACCAAGGTCAGCAGAACGCATGAATCGAACAATCGAGGAGGCCCTCCGTTGCCTCGTTGAGACCCAGCATCACCGATGGGCAGAATTTATCCCATCCCTTGAGTTTGCATACAACACATCTGTCTATATCGGGACAGGTCGCTCTCCCTTTCAGCTCAAACACGGAAAAGAACCCCTCACGCTCCCTGCTCTTTCTCTTTCTCCTTCTGTCCAGCCTTCCTCCGAGGCCTCTGACTTTTTGAAGGAACATAGAGAAGCCATTGAGGCCGCCCGTGCCTCTCTCGAAGCAGCCCAGTCCAGTCAGATCCAAAATGCCAACAGACGACGCCGCCCAACCGACAACATCAAGATGGGGGACTATGTGCTTATCCATCGCTCCTGGTGGATAACCGCTGCCAAGCCCGATATTCCCCTGTACAGCTGCAAGCTCGACAGCCTGTGGTTCGGTCCCTTCGAAGTGACCCAGTTCGATCAGTCCCGAGATAATTTCGAAGTCGCCCTGCCAGCAGGAAGCCGCAAAGACCCCCATGTATATACGTCGCTGTGCAAGTTGTACTGCCACGAAGGACGGGGCCGTCCGGCCGTTCGATTGCCCTCCTGGGCTGACGAAGAGTATGAAGTCGAAAAGGTCCTCGGTGTTCGAGGAAGAGGCAAAGGAACCCAATACCGCGTGCAATGGGTGGGGTTCCCTGAGAGTGAAGCGTCTTGAGAGCCAGTCTCCCACCTCCAAAATGCGAAGGAGAAAATCGAAGAATTCAAGTGACGATCAAAGTGAATAGATAGGAATTGTACGGTCAATTTTGGTTGGCAGTTAACCGCAGAAAAGCTGAGAAGAAGGACAGAGCGCGTGGGACACACGCTCCAAGGGGGAGGGGCACGTAACATAGTGAGGCGAGCCACGGGACCGGCCAATCCCGGGGTGAGCCAAACTAACGCGCACCGCCGCCGCACGGGACGCCCACAGCTCAGAGACCAACACGCGCACGCAGGCTCATGGAGGCACCGCCATACCAGTCTGTATTAGAAGAGAATTAAATAAAATAGAAATAAAATGGAATTAATTCAATTAGCTGCGTATAGCCTGGATTGAGTAAACAACAGTTGCTTACAAAGCTTTTAGAAGCAGTTTGGAAGTGAACCTTGAACTGACAGACTTTCCGTAGTAGAGATCTAACTGAACTAAGTGCGATCACTTAGGAGAAGAGGAGTTACCTCCTTACGCCTGCGGCAATGGCCGTATTGAGAGTGGCAGTCCATGAAATCTCTCAAAAAACAGGGATGTCAGCAACGAGAGTAGGTGGTGTAGTGAAGGCTTGCATGCAAAGAGTGATCCTGTGAGTATCCGTCTACTGCATGCGGGGGGGGTGGCAACCTCACAGATAGGCAGTGGAGGGGTATTTCAGTTCAGCAGGATCAATTGCAGCAATGCAGGCCCCTAGAGACGATGGTGACTGAGCTTAGGCCCCTAGGCAGGCTTAGCATTTGCATCTAACAAAAACGACTACAAAGTAAAATATATATTAAAAAAAAAAAAAATGGAATTATAAATTTAATTGTAATAATGCATGCATGCAATCAAGTTTGACGCGGCCCGACCGGGTCGCAACACATCGGGCGTTTTTTGCATGGTTTTTGTATGTCGCGGGCCCCGGCGTCTTGGGCCCCGCGGCCGATCGCCTCGGGGGGAGCAGGGCGTGCAATGCAGGGCATGCCGGGGCGTTCGTCATCTTCCAAGTTCCAATGATCAACACCTCAGGCACTTCGTAGATCGAAGATGACTTTCGTTCCACCTGCACAAAGAAGCCTGGCATTCCTTCAATATAATTTCGCCTTCTTATTTGCTCGAGGAGGCACCTCTTTGGTGAGGAGAAGGGAGAAGAGAAGCAGATCAATTCAGTGATTGCTTTACGAACAAGAGAGAAACACGAAGGAGAACAAAAGGCGGGCACAATGGGTCTCCGCTGGTTCCCGAAGATTTGGTGGACCCCCTTCTGGACCTCGACGGTCGCGTCCTTCTACCTTTTTGACGAGATTGCTCGATGGTCAGTGAAACATCCGGGCTTGAAATTGGTAACACTCTCCGTCAGTCTGGTAAACCTGACCTTTCGGGATGTGGGTGTCCAAGTCCATGTGTGCTCCCCCTACTGCAGGCAATACGGCGTTCCCTGGGTGGACAACTTCAACCACACTCACTGGCCCTTCTGGTTCGAACAGATCGGAAGGAAGAAGTCAGTAGGGGAACAGGTACACTCTTCGATAGTGCTGTCTCTTCGTGGTGTACTTCTCTAACCTCCGGATCGCTTCTGCACTGCGTGGTGCTCTTGTCCTCCTCGTCCTTTCTGTTTGCTGATTCATTTTGAGCAGCCTTTACTTCTTTGCTCTACCCCTCCTCGTCCCTTCACTCCCTTTCCGTTGACCATGCACCTATCCATTCCTCTCCCCGAAGACTGCTTTCGCTTCCCCATCGCTTTCACGCGAAAAGCGTCATGGCCTGTTCGGCTGATTAATACAATGCCTGGTCTGCTTCAGGCCGCCTCCAATCTTCAGTCCGCTTTGCTTGTTTTCCTCTATCTTCTTTTGCTTCCAACCTGTCGATGCGCTCTTCTCTTCCGTGTTTCCCATGCATGCCCTGCCGCCATCTTAGTCTTAGATGGATACATGTTTCTTCTCCACTCCCCGCACCCCGAATTGTCACGCGGTATCTTTCCTCTTCAGCGTGGACACGCAAAATATGAATGAACTTCCCCAATGCCGACTTCGAACAGTAGGTGTTCGAAGGACCGTCAGTCGGTGTACTGACTTACGTCTTCTTTTTTGACCACCTTCTTGGGCATCCGCCTTGCTGTTTTGCTGTTCGACTGTCTGTAGATTCTTGTGTGCCCTGTCTTTCTCTGTTTCTCTGGTTGTGAATCTTGACCTCGTCTTCCTTTCTGCCCCCACGTATTCTGTGCTTCATTTTCCTTCCGGTCCCTCTCAATGTTCATCCTCCATGCCCGGCTTTGCCTGTCCGATTCCGCTTCTTTCCTTTTGTCTGTCGTTCTGTCCTTTTCCTTCTGTGTTTTCTCTCTTTTTTTTTTTTTTTTTTTTTTTTTTTTTTTTCCCCCCCCCCCCCCCCCCCCTTCTCTCTCCCCCCATCTCTCCGTGTCCCCCGTGTGTGTGTGTGTGTGTGTGTCTTCTTTTCTCTTCTATTCTCTTTTCTCCTTTTCTTACTTACGTTCTTGCTTCCTTCCCCCCTTCCTTCCTTGCTTCCTTCCTTCCTTCCTTTCCCTTTTTGAATCTATCGCTTCTTTTTTGAATCAGGATTATCTTAACCTTTTGGTCGTGTTTCTTTTCTTTTTTTCTTTCTTTCTATTTGTTTTTCTTTCTTTCTTTCTTTCTTTTCTTCTTTTCCTTCCTTCCTTCCTTTCTGTCTTTCTTTCTTTCTTTCTTTCTTTCTTTCTTTTCTTTCTTTCTTTCTTTCTTTTCTTTTCTTTTCTTTTCTTTCTTTCTTTCTTTTCTTTCTTTCTTTTCTTTCTTTCTTTCTTTCTTTCTTTCTTTCGCTCGCTCGCTCGCTCGCTCGCTCGCTCGTTCGTCCGTCCGTCCGTCCGTTCGTTCGTTCTTTCTTTTCTTTCTTTCTTTCTTTCTTTCCTTTCTTTCTTTCTTTCTTTCTTTCTTTCTTTCTTTCTTTCCTTTCTTTCTTTCTTTTCTTTTCTTTTCTTTTCTTTCTTTCTTTCTTTCTTTCTTTCTTTTTCTTTCTTTCTTTTTTTCTTTCTTTTCTTTCTTTCTTTCTTTCTTTCTTTCGCTCGCTCGCTCGTTCGTCCGTCCGTCCGTCCGTCCGTTCGTTCGTTCTTTCTTTCTTTCTTTCTTTCTTTCTTTCTTTCTTTCCTTTCTTTCTTTCTTTCTTTCCTTTCTTTCTTTCTTTCCTTTCTTTCTTTCTTTCTTTCTTTTCTTTCTTTCTTTCTTTCTTTCTTTTCTTTCTTTCTTTCTTCTCCTCTGTCTGTCTGTCTGTCTTTCTTTCTTTCTTTTCTTTTCTTTTCTTCCTTCTTTCCTTCCTTCTTTCCTTCCTTCTTTCCTTCCTTCTTTCCTTCTTTCTTTCTTTCTTTCTTCTCTGTCTTTCTTTCTTTCTTTCTTTCTTTCTTTCTTTTCTTTCCTTCTTTCTTTTCTTTCTTTTCTTTCTTTTCTTTCTTCCTTTCTTTCTTTCTTTCTTTCGGTCGGTCCGTCCGTCCGTCCGTCCGTCCGTCCGTCCGTCCCTTCCTTCCTTCCTTCCTTCCTTCCTTTCTCTCTCTCTCTCTCTCTCTCTCGCT
>JAHBMJ010001138.1:14488-24488 GCA_018398765.1 Chromera velia | reverse complement strand
TGGGCCAGGGCATTCTCGTGAGGGGCATTTTGACCCTGGAGGCTTGCGGCCTTTTCTTGAATTTGGGCTGCTGAAGGGATAGGAATCGAATCTTTCGAACCCGCGGGCTTGACTCTCTCTCTTCGAGACGTCCGCTCTTTCTTGTTCCTCTCCCCCCTGCCGAGGTGATTTCGTTCTTGTGTCCTCTCCGGGCCGCAAAAGGAGAACACACAGGAGAAGGCCACGTGCCACGCCACACCCAATGCCTTCGTGTCCCCCCCGAGACATGCAGCTGCAGTAGCCACTGCGGCGGCGGTCGTCATAGTCTGACTCTCTTCCCCTCCCCCGTTCGTCCCACCATTGGGGCTGGCGGCCTGGGTTGACGACGCCCCGCTGTCCCTCCGCAGAACAGGCGGGATGGCATCTGTGGCGTCGCGCCGACCCAGGGTGATGGGCGAACGCTCGGCGCCCTTCTTGGGAAGGGCCCCGGCGCCCCCGACCACACCTCCCAGGCCTCCTCGGACCCATTGCGTGGCAGCTGCTAAGTAGGGGGAAGCGGGGGGAAGAATATTGATAGGATTGATGGGGAAAGAGAAAGCGTGAAGTGAGGACTCTGCACCTCCCGACACGGCACGACTGCCTGCTGCAAGGGAATTCTCTGGACGCACGACTGCCAGGGATTCCGGCTGCGTCTCATTGCCGCTTCCTGCAAGTACCTGAGCAAAGGAGGTTCCTGCAGCGTTGATTGCGGCAGTCAGCGCTCTCTGAGGAGAGAAAAATGTGGCTGCAATCACACTTTGGGTCGCAGAAGAAGAATTCGGTGCAACACCACCGCCTTTCCCATCGCCAGCCCCACCAGCTGATTCTACAGCTCCTTTTACCCCCTCCTTGTCTTTGTCTTTGTCCTTCCGTCCCGGCAACAGTGAAGGGAGACCACTCCCTTCGCGCTGGGCGGCTGCGGGTACCGCCAAACCTGCCAGCGGCCCCTCCGCCACGGTCATAACATTCTGTTGCTGCTGCTGCCGTGTTGCTGCAGAGCCCCCTGCGGTATCAATGAGAGAAGGGGGCAGGACGTTTGTCAAATGGAACAGAGAGGACGGAAAACGGGAGAGAATCTCAGGGGGGGGCGGCAGGGATGGGAGAGCAACGGTGGTCGCAGTCCCCCCCCCTGCGGCCATGGGAACAGGCAGAGGCCCTCCGCCTGCTCGGGAGGACGAGGACGAGGCGGCTGCCTGCTGCTGTTGTTGTTGGGTTTGTGCCTTTCCCTTTCCTGATTTCTCCTGAGGAGCTGTTTGGGCTGCTGCTGCTGCTGAGGTCCATGCAGGTGCACAGGGCGGCGGGTGTATCGGGAGAGAGCTGACGGGTGTATACAGAGTAGGGCAGGGGCGGAGGAGCCAAACGCTGCCAGGGGTCCAAACAGCAGAAGAGGACAGCAGGCCGTTCGTCTCTTGTCTCGGGGATGTCTGGATTCGCAGTGCGGCTGCCGCAGAGAAAGTCGACGAAGACGCAGGCTGCTGTCCCGGGGGTCTGAGACTGCTGGTTCCAGACATAACAGAAGAGACGCTTTCCGGCCCCCTCGCTCCCTTTCTCCTTGCGTAATCACGGAGGACTGAGAGAGGATCTGCCGCAGTTCCCACTCCTCCAGCTGACCCCGTCTCTGCCTTTGCGGCTTGTGCAGCAACGTGTTCCTTGAACAACGCCTCGTCGCGGTCTCTGTCAAGCGACTGCGTCACGGAGCCTCCCCCTGCTCCTGTATCTCTCGCGGGATGAGGAGAAGAAGAAGAAGGGCCACCAGGCAGCGACTGGGAAGTGGCACCTGCAGCTGCTGGCTTGAATCGCGCATTCAGCGCTGCTGTGTTGGCCTCTACACCAGATTGATCCCCTTCATCCGCAGTCTCCATTTTTTCCGGGATGGAGCTCGAAACGGACGCTTCTCTCTCTTTCTCTCTCTTCATCGGAGCCCCCCCACGCGCCTCCCCTTGTTGTTGTTGGGAGGGTGCGGCAGCAGAGGAAGTGAAGGAAGCCTCGCTGTGAAGCGACGGGCGTTTGTTCATCAGAGTCCTACCCTCGACTGCCCCCCCCAAGTCCTCTTTGGGGTCTGCCTGTTGTGATGCCGGGTGAAGGGGGGCTGCTGCCGCAGAAGCCAGAGAGGGGTGTCTGATCTCTTCTCTGTTGTCTCTGCTGGGCGTCCGCGCATGCCCCCGCGTGCTAACCCCATCCCTTGGAGGCACTGCGCGGCCGTTGGGTGCTGTCTGTTGAGCCCACTTGCGACCAGAGTGACTGCGGGGGCCTGTGTGTACTGCCTGTGCGTGTGCGTGTGCCGGGGAGGCAGAGGAGGACTCTGCGAGGAGCAGAAGGGACGCGGCAGAAGCAAAAGCCCATGAATCGTGTGAGGGGCAGAACGGGTGGGTGTGAGTATCAGACCTCACCAGCAGAGACGGGCTGCTGATGGACCGGCCCAACGGGGCACGCAGAGAGAAGGGGGGAAAGGGACTGCTGTCGGGGTCCGATGGGGGGCCCGCGTGTGCAGAGTATACGGGAGACGCTTCGAGAAGTGTGTGAGAAGAAGCGCCGTGGGGGGGGAGCAGAGTGCGGGAAACGGAAAAGGCAGAAGTAGGCGTCATCATCCCCCCCCCCGAGTGCATTCGGGCGACTGAAAGATTCGCCCCAGAGTTCACACTCCGGCAGTCGACGTCTATCTGATCAGCGGGAATTCCCCTCTCTGGGCAGACAATACTCTCAGCACATGCCCCTCCTGCTGCACTGACAACCTCGGCCCCCCCCTCTGCCTCTGCCTTCAATTGACTGGACAGAAGTTTATCCAGAGCCGTGTTGATGCTGACGGTAACCTCAACGTCATCGTCGATATCGAGGTCATCATCCCGTCTCTCCCTCTCCGCCTCCACTTCTTGTGCCTCCCCCCCCTGAGAATCCTCATTTGCACCTGCAGCCAGAATCTGCTGCTGAGTCTGAACAGATTCTCTCTCTGCAGGAACCTTCGACAGAGGCTGCTGGGAGGTTTGGGCATCTGAGCAACGCCTGCTTTCCGCGGCCGAGGATATGTCTGCGATTGATGACACGGCATCGTCTCCCTCCACCGCCCCTGCCTTCACCTTCGAGAGGGCGGGCCGCAACATCATGGGGGACAGAGGCGCTTCTTCGTCTTCGTCGTCTTGGGTCAACTCAGACTGCCGAGTTCTCCTCCTCTCTCTGTTCCTGTCCCCGTCTCCTCCATCCCCCATCTCAAGGACCTCCACGCTGTCCGAGTCAGACCACGACGGCGAATCTCCTTCGCCCGTACAAAGAACGAAAAAAGAGACGGCGCGCCGAAGTCGGGAGAGACCCCCAAGAGACCCATGAGGCCCCTCCTCAGAGGTGGACAGAGGATTCGAACTAGAGGGGGAAGGAAAGGGCAACAAGGAAGACGACAGCACGCCCTCACCCCACGGGAAAAGGGGAGGGGCGGAAGCAGCAGATTCCTCTGCCAGGAGCAACTGTCTGGATCGGATCATTTGTTCTGCCCTGATCGCTTGGATCCCCTTTTGGGCTTTTCGGACCGTCTCCCTCGCCTCCCTCTCCTTCACCCGCCCTCTTGTCACCACTCCCCCACTCCCACCTTCTCCCGAAGACACGACTCCGACTGCCGGTGCTGGACTCTCACGCAGTTCAAATTCGAGACATGCCGACAGATCAGAAAACGAGTCGTCGGTTTCATCTGCCGCCCCGCCCAAAGAAGCTGCCTGGTGTGCTGGGGAAGAGGAAGGGCGAGGAGATGAGGTGGGAATAGACCCCTCTGGGGGGCGCGCAACAGCAGCAGAGGGGTCCTCTCCCCCCCCACCGGCAACGTTTTTGTTTTGGCCGGCGAGCAAAGGCGTCTGTCCTTCCTTAAACGCCCCCGCGAAGGAAGAGGAAGAGGACCAGGCAGCAGCAGCGGGAGGACTCGAGAGAGAGGCACGGCGCAAAGGAGGAACTTCGAGGTCTGAATCTTCAGGCGTCGAGGCTCTCTCCCCTTCCCTTGCCTGCAGAGTCTCTGCAGCTGCCTCATTAGACGACCCTGCTGTCTGGAGAACAGACACACCTCCTTCCACCCCCTTCTCCTTAGTAGACTCAGCAGAGGAAGTCGGTCGATACTCAGGCTTCGATCGAGGGAGCCCGTCTTTAGGTTGGAAAAGAGAGGAGGTCTCCTCGGCCGTCTCTTTCTCTTTCTCTCTTTCTACCCCTCTCTCTCTCTCTGGACCTGAGAGAGCGTCCCCTCCAACAGCGGAGGTTGATGGGGATGCCTCATGGGCTGCCATCTCTCTTTCTGCTCCTTGCTGCTGTTTCTGTTGGGTTGAATGGGAACTGATGAGAGCACTCGCAGGCGTAGCATGAGGCACAGGCGATTTGTCTGGCCCCGGAATGCTTTCTTTCCTGTGCACTGGCGTTGCAGCAGCACCTTTCAATTGCAGGGACAAGGGGACATTCAGAGATTCCGTGTACGCACGCGCCCCCCCAGACGAGTCCACCAGTTGGCAAAATAAACGCGCCAGCACAGACGGCCAAAGCCCAGGCGGCTGAAACCGTCCGAGCATTCCGAGGCCTGCGCGCCCCTCGGCAATTGCATTCAAATCCGGACATCTTGGGAGAGCTCCCTCGGTCAGCGACTTTTTCGCTCCCGACTCGGCAGTCACCGAAAGAGGGAGGAGGGCTTGCAGAGTGACTCGGCCCTGATGTGCGAATTGATGCAGCTGTGATCTGAGAATACACAACGCCGCGCTGTCTCCTCCAAATTGTTTTAAAGCCACCAGCCGGGCAGAAAGAAGTCCAAAAACAGCAGTGAGCCGCAAACGGAGATCTCGCAGACCTTTCAGAAGCGAATGAATGGCTGAGAGACACGTTTGTTGTTGCTGCTGCTGTTGTGACGATAGCTTGTTGTTTTGATCTTCCCCGTTCGAATTCCAACCCCCTAACGGTTGGGACCTCAGAGAGATGTCAGGACCTCCCACAGAGATGGAGGTGGGGGATGGAAGATCTCTAACGGCCCCTGAGGGGGACACTTCTGCCAGGCCTGAATCGACAGGAGGAGGACCCAGGCGGCGCCGCCACGCAGGCAGACCCGCGCTCTGGGGCACAGAGAGAGTTGTTGGAAGTTCTGCTGCTGCTGCCGCTGCCTCAGTTCCTCTTCTGCGCGAGAGGAAGCAGGTGGAGAGAACGTCAAAGTCACAGACGAGAAGTTCAAGATGGTTCAGAATCGAGATCAATTCCCCCAAAGTTTCTGCTGCACTCTTTCTGAGTGCAACAAATTCGGACGGGTGTGCCTCCAGTGCGGTCAAACGCGCAGGTGGCGGGGGAACAAAAAGAGGAAGGACAAGATCAAGGTCGATGCCTAGTTTTGCAAGAGGGCCAAGGGGGGTCGGGACAGGGGGCCGATCGGACTCCTTACTGTCCTCGTTTGCTCCCGATCGTCCGAGACTGAGCGTTGTCTTTCCCCTCAGGGCTTCGTCCCTTCCCTCAAACAATCTCCTCTGAATCTCCGCAAGTGGCATGAGCACGGCGGCAGTGGAGTCAATCACGGCGTTTTGAAAGAAGGAGGCGGGGGGTGTATGAGAGGGGGCGAGTGGGCCTAGGTCAAGAGTGGAAAGGTCCCACCGGCAAGGGAGTGGCAGAGCAATTTCGACAGGAAGGGCGCTCCACTTCGAAGGTTTCTGCCTGGTTTGAAGCACTCGTCGCACCATCACGTCGTTCATTGCTCCACTCATCGTCAGTAGTTGCTGGATGGACAGAGGGGGCGGCAGGGGGGGGAGTGATGGGGTGAGGGGCAGGGTGAGGGGATAACAGCAGTTGGTCAGTGGTTGGTGTTGGAGACTTTTGAGTGAATAGGTCGGGATGTGTTCCCACTCCATGGCGATGACCAGATTTGAGGCCGAGTGATGAAAGTAACGTATCTGGTCTCTGAATAATCTGTGCATGCAACCCCCTGTCAGGCAAACGTACGTGTCGTTCAGGAGAGAAAGCTCCAAAAATTTCGCAAACGACATCAAGCCAATGTCCCCGGGACCCCAACCAAAGGTGCCGAGAGGGACTGGTCCCACTACGCGTTTTTTGCATATTTTGCAATATTGCCAGGTAGTGATTCCGAATAATCCCTTCTCTCTCTCTCGTCCCCCGGCCTCGCCCTTTTGATTCTTCGAAGGAGCACCTGCAGCGGTTGAGGACGAAGAAGAGGAGGTCCCATTCGTTGGAAGAGCAGCTGACGGATCACCTCTCTTCGATGCAGCCGACGCCGCAGAAACAGATGGGGCACCCCCATTCTGAGTGCCTCTCAGAGCCCCCCCCCAATTCAAGTTCAGCCACTCATTCTGATTACCGATCTCATCCAGAGACCCTCCCCCGATGTCCTCCTCCTCATCTGCCCCCCCTTCAGGATCTCCAATGTCCTCAAGAGAGGAGGGCTCAGACCCAAACCCAGCCTCAGAAGGGAGCGCTGACCGGGTCTCACTAGAGCCCTGGTGTCGAGGATGTTGCCCCGGAGGCCTGAAGGCTTTGGTGGCAACAGAAGGCGCAAGGGAGGGCGAGACAAGCATGCCCCCGCTGGCTCCTGGTGTCATCGCTGCTGGTGACCCTCTCACGTGACCCCCCTGTTGTTGACTTGGGTCTGCACTCACACCCGCTCTGCTGGAGGCGCCTGCAGAAAAGAACTCTGCCCCCTCTCCCACCCCTGCCTGGGTTGCGTTCTGCGCGCAGTTATTTGTTTCAGGAGACACACAATCCATCCAATCACTCACCCATTGATCGAAAGACCATAGAAGGAGCGGATCGTGTGCGGGGAAGCCAGTGAGCACGAAAGGAAGGCAGAAACAAGGAAATCACCAAGGAACGGGAAAAATGAAAACCAGAAGTACAGAGAAAGAGGAGACGGAGTGAAGTGAACTCCAAGGAAAGGAGGGGGGAGAAAAAGAAATATGATGCACAAGGGAGTCGAGAAAAAAAGAGAACACGAATGAAAGGAGGAGGAGACGAGCAAATCGCGAAAAAAAAAGCACCCAAATTTCCTTCTCCCTCCCTCACTGACTTGTTCTGCGAAGGACACAACTAGCCGACTGTTCAAGTGCTGGAAGACCATCACATGTTTCATTAGGGGAAAGCGGCACTTGGACGTCTGGCCTCCACTTCCTGGGGACATGAAGGAGCCGGGACACCTTTTCGGATCCTGCGTGCACCTGCAGGCAAGCAGGCGAGGAGAGGCGAGAGAGCGCCAAACAGACAAACACAGACAGAGAGGTTGTCAGGGGGAAAGAAAATTCATTCGAAATGACAAAGTGAAGAATTTAATTAAGAGGATAGCATGGTCTCCTACTCTGACGTTTTGACTGATTCAATTTTTTCACCTCTCTCCCTCTATCGTACTCGTTTTCTTTGGTGGTCGTCACATTCTTGCATACAAAGAAAAGCCAGCCACACACATCAAGCAAGACAGACAGACAGACTGCATCGCCTTGTCTTTCCCCTTTTCTCTTTCTTCGTTCTGTTTTGTTTTTTTCTTTCTTCTGTTGGAGCGCTCTCTCAGTGGAAGGGTACCAGAGCTTCAGGCCTTGATCGTACCCTGCGGCCCTCCTTTGCCCAGTGCAGGCTTACGCTTCTGCACTTCCACATTCTTTCCATCTGGACGGATTCGTTTCTTTCTTGTGACTGACAGACGGACGGACAGACAGACAGACAGACAGACAGACAGACAGAGACAGACGACCCATTGACACAAGCCGCAATGCGTCCCGGCAACCTCACCCGCCCACCTGCTGAGTATGTACTCTGCAATTGTCACATCGTTGTCACTGAAAGCAACGAGGCAGTCGGCTGTGGGTTCAGTACACTGTGTGAGGTCAGTCACGCAGACGCAGAAACTCTGAAAGGGAAGCCCCTGTCCGGTCTTCCACTGAAACCCCGCCTGTAGGAGCTTTAACCAATTGATGTGCGGATTGGTGCTCCCAGGGGGGGCCCCGATTCCCGACGACACATCCACATTGTTCATATTGTTCATATTCATAGTCGTGCCCCCCACAACGCCTTCCGAGGCCGCCCCAGTGGAGGTGGACACTTCTCCTCCTGCCCCCCCCTTCTTGCTAGCTCTAACGGGCCCCCCCTCTACAGCGGTCTGATGCGGCACTGCAGAGGAAGAGGACGCATACACAAAGTCGTGCAGCTTGACCATGGACGTCAGACGGGCCAGGGACCCTTCAGAGTTCAAATCTAGAGCGTGGAGGGGAGACTGGGCGGTCCAGCGGATCCACTGCCAGGGCTTCAGGATCTGTGTGGGTCGACTGGGGGGTGCCGGGGTCTCTTTCTCTTTTCCTTCCACGCTGCCGGGGCCCATCTCTCTTTGGTTACTCAGCTTCTCGGCGTTCTCTCGTGCCAGGGAGACAAAATGGTCAACTCCCAGACGCACAGGGACCACCGAGTCAGAAGAGACCCCGGCAGAGCGGAGACGTAATAAGAGAGTGGCGATACTCAAGGGCCCCGGCATCTCTGGCACATCGACTCCTGGGGTGGCCCCCCCTTTTTGAAATGCCTCTGGAGGGTGCGGGAGAGATCGGGACGAGGACGGGGGCAGAAAGTCGTGTGAAGGCAGGGGGGCGATTTGGTGCGGCATCGGGAGGACGACGTCTGGGGAGACGCCCCCATTCGATGAGGACACAAGTCTGCACGCACACCCACGCACGCACACACGCATATGTACACACTGGAACGTCTTTACACATACATACATGTTCCCACGCACGCGCACACTTCCGTTCACAAAGAGGAGGAGAAACAAAAAGAGAGAAGGATGACTTGCAGACATACCACTTGATTGCGTATCGCACCCCACTATGAAATCACAAAACCGTCTCTTCAAGTTACCATGAGGAAGCAGGCTGACTGACTGCATCTCGCACTTGAGAGAAAATGCCAGACGAATTGCCCACTGCAGCGCCACTTTGGCCCTCGTCAAGACGCCGTTAGGGGACTCAGGATCGACCCCCGCTTCCGGAGGGCCCCGAAGGCAAATCGTGCACCCTCTCTCAGGGGGACAACCTGCAGACAGACAGACAGACAGACAGACAGACTACATGTTTCTTCTTCTCCCTTCTGACAGACAGACAGACAGACAGACAGACACACACACACACACACACACACGCGCGCGCGCGCGCGCACACACGAACGCACGGTGAGGGTAACACAATCGAAGCGGACGTCAGCGTCCTTTCCTTAGACTGTTCCGAAGCCACCCCCTCCTGCCCTCTTGTATATCCCAAAGCCTTCCGTCCGTTCACGGCAGGATCCTGCGTGCTCGGTTTGTCAGTCAGGAGGCTTGGCTTCTCCTTTTGCTTTATTGATGAAAACGCTTCCCTTGTTTGCTGCTCGAAATCGCAGGCTTCAAAATCAAAAGAAAGAAAGAAAGAAAGAAAGAAAGAAAGAAAAGAAAGAAAGAAAGAAATGCCCAAAGAAAAACACAAGGCAGGACTGACCTTCGATTATCGCCATCGCACGATCAGCCTGGAGTCCTTCTGCGTCTGCTGCCTCTCTCTCCACAATCTTCACCTCCAACGGGAGTCCCTTGAAATGTCCTTTTTTGCGTCTGACCACGATGGCCTCCATCTGCGGTTTCCTCTTCTCGACCACCCGGAACCCCCCACACCAGCCCAGCACCTGGAGCCCAGAGGCAGCAGCACGCTCAGCAAGGTCGATTGAGGGAAGTATGGGGGCACCTGTGCATCTGGAGATGCGGTTCATGGTCTTCATTGGGACGTTGAGCATCAGGGCAACCCCCAGGGCCACGAGGGCGTCTTGAACCAGACGAGCCACAGAGCGGCGACAAATGATCAGACGCGCATCGAGAGCCCGCACCTTCTTACTCACAATTCGCACAAACTCCGTCTCCTGCTCCATCAGGGCATCTGAAGCAGACAACCAAGGGCAAACAGAATCACAATCACACACACACACACACACAAGCAACCGCACGCGAACAACTAAGCACCTCCCCGCCCCCCCCCCCCCC
>JAHBMJ010001138.1:7500-14482 GCA_018398765.1 Chromera velia | reverse complement strand
CCACCATAAAAACAGACGAAAGAAAGAGATCAAGGAAGGAGGGAAGGGAGCCAAAAGAAATACTGCCGGGATGAGTGGAAGACTTAACGAGCAATGCCTGCCTGGGTGCATGATGTCACATGAATCTGCCCGACAACCTTCTGGCTGACCGAGTGCTACAAACTTCCTCTGCCCCCTCTGGAATTCGATGTCATTCGAGATCAGAAGCAACGCGCAGTTGTTGATGCTGCAGGCATCTCATCAGTTCACTTGCATGGGGTCGAATTATTCTTTCGGCAAGGACAGCTGAACAGGAAAGGAGATTGAGGAGAAAGGATGGATTGAGGGAGAAGGAGAGGAGGAAATGAAAAGAAAGGTATCCGACACAGAAAAACAGGGACACATACACAAAGACAAAGAGAAAAGAGAGTGGGACACAGTCAGGCAGGCAGCTTGCCTTTCCCTTCTTTTGTTTCTTTTTCGTTCTTTCCTTCCTCCCTTTCTTTCTTTTGCTTCTTTCTTTCGGCACACATCTGGACGGTTTATATGCGGACAGAAATTCCTTTCTTTTGCCCTTCTTCCTGTTGTCACGTACACAACAGAGACAGAAAGAAAACGAGAAAGACAGAAAGAAAGAAAGAGAGAGAGAGAGAGAGAGAGAGAGAGAGAGAGAAAGAAAGAAAGAAAGGAAAAGAAAGAAAGAAAGAAAGAAAGAAAAAAAAGAGACTGCGAACCTACTGAATATAGAATATCATTTAATAAATAAAGACCGAAAGAACGCACAGACAAGAGAACGACGCAGCCTCTCACTCAAACGACAGGGTCAGAAGACCCCATTGAGGAGAGACGATTGATTGAGTCAACAAGTCACCCTTGCCTCCTCCCAAATGTCCCCCCGACAGGAATTCATTTCACATGACCATCGAAGTCGCAGGCTACTTGTTGCTGCTTGCACAAAAGTCAAAGGAAACAAACGAATTGACTAACAAATAAAGAGAAAAAGGAAGAAGGAAAATGCACCGGACCCTAAACAGACTTGTACAGCCATACAGAGGACCCGGCTGGCAGACAAACAGACCCAAAGCCAAAAAAAGCAACACACAGACAGACAGAGCAACACACAGACAGACAGAGAAACAGACAGACAGACAGAGAAACAGACAGACAGACAGAGAAACAAACACACAGACAGACAGAGAAACAACCAGACACACAGACAGACAGACAGACAGAGAAACAGACAGACCAGCTCGGCATCTTCCGATGTGCCACATTTCCCGGGAAGATGACCCCATCGATGTAGAACGAGTCCTCAAATTTCCCCCCTGCGACTCTCTTGATCTGCATCCATCCATCCATCCATCCATTCATGCACTCACTCACTCATCGATCAGAAGAACCATCCATCCACGCCGTTCCATTCCAGTACATTCCATTTCGTTCCACATAGACAGACAGAAAGACAGACAGACAGACAGCCTGTCGCTTTGTCCTCTGAATCGATTCGTTCTGCGTGCGTGGCTGATGATGTGATTAGCGAGAGACAAAAAAGGGAGGGAGGGAGGGAGGGAGGGAGCATCTGGAACTTTCCAAACCCGACTTGGAGAAGCACTACAGAAAGAAAAAGGTGTTTCTTGCATCTGCAGGATCAATCGTCTGTCGTGTGTGTTTTTTCCCCGACCAAGCCGCCAATCACTTGGCCGGAAAGCAGGAGGAAAAACAAAATGCACGAGAGGACAAATCAAGAAAAGATAAAAAGAAAGGAGGCGGCGAGAAGAAAGAGAAAAGACTCTCTTCGAACTCTCCTGCGCCCTCATCTGCTCCCTGCCTCCCTCACTGACTCACTCACTCACCTTGACATTTTCGAGGATGTCCATTTTTGTCGTCCTGTCTCCCTTGGCTCCACTCACCCTGCCGTCTCCCCCCCCCGCTGCTGACGAAGAACCAGACTGACCAGAGCCCAAGAAACCGACCCAACTGCCCCCCTTTGCACTCGCGCTCTTTCCCCCCAGCTGCCCCCCTGGAACTTGAAGCGTCGAGCTCCCAACCCCCCCAGTAGGGCGGTCCGAACTCTCCACAGAAGGCGGAAGCCCTCCAGCCAGCGCACCGACAGGGACCTGACTTCTCTGGCTTGCCCCACTGCCGCCGGATGATGAAGGCAATCCGACGACCCTCCAGAAAGAAGAAGACCCTCCCTCACGCCCCCCCCCCTGCTCATCCTTTTCGTCTTTTGTTACAACAAGATCTGCATCTAAAGAGAGTGGAGGCAAAACATTCTCAACGCAGCAGAGAGCAAGATCCCGAATAGTCCTCTCATATTCTGGGGGCAGGCCCAACAGACGACAGAGACACGCAAGAGAGCCCTCCATGTGTATGTAGGCTGCAGAAGAAAGCAACTCCAATGCCCTCTGCGTTCGCATGACGATCTCCCCTGCTCCCTCCTCTTCTTCGACAGGCACCAGCTTCGAGACAGGACGTCCATCGGTTGCTTCCGCAGCAGACGGACTTGGCGTCGTCTGACTGCGCGAAGGTGCGAGGGGCTCAAAATCAAACTCACTCATGACAGCGAGCTCATCCCGAGCTACTGCTGCAGTTGCTGGCAGGGGGGGGGGAGTGACTGCAAGGGAGTATCCGGAGGTATGCTCGACAGATTCGCAGGGAGGGGCACTAGCAGGCTGATGGACTCTGTCTACACTTGGATCTGCATCTGTGTGTGTGTCTCCACTAGGAATGTTTCCCTCCTCGTGAGAGTCGGCCTCGGCATCTGAAGAGACGCCGGGCGTGTGCCTTCCAGAGTCGTGAAGAAGCCGCGACTTGGGATGCGGTTGTTGAGACCGATGCGGAAGGGCGGGGTCGGAGGCGACCTTGAAGATCCCCC
The DNA here is from genome assembly GCA_018398765.1 of Chromera velia. Taxonomy (NCBI): domain Eukaryota; family Chromeraceae; genus Chromera; species Chromera velia. The sequence goes on along the minus strand of JAHBMJ010001138.1, from coordinate 11,625 downwards.
CTCCTGCTGCCGGTTGTCTTTTTCCGCTTCGCTCCGGGCTGCCACTGCCCTGGGGGCCCCCAAGAGACCCAAAGGCCCCGGCTAGACCCGAAGAGGCCCCGGCAAAACCTCTTTGACGATTCACGTCCATGCCCGGGGGCGTCTCCTGTGTGTGTGAATAGGAGTGTGAGGAGTCGGCCCCCCCTACCATGCTCATGCTTGCGTCACTTTCACCAAAAGACCTTCGAAACACTGACGGCCCCCCGCCCAGCTGAGGAGGTCCTCGTTGCGGCGTCTGTGGAAGTCCCCCCCCCCCTCCTGGGCCCCCAGAGGAGGAAAGGGCCCCCGAGACGCTCCTGGGTCTGCTCAGGCTACTTGTGGTGGAGATGTGGTGACTGTCGGAGAACCGACGCAGAGCCCCCCCCGATCTCAAGTTCCCCCTCCCCCCATGCAGTCCATCCAAATCCCCCCCAACTGAACCCGCCTGGCTGTCCCATTCCCCCCCAAGGACCCCCTCTGCCCCCCTTCCACTGTCCCCGGAGGGTTTCAGAGGGTCCTGGAGGTTCGCCAGCTGGAGGCAGTAGTCGCACACTCGGGTGGGCGCAGACTCGCCAATCAACTTGCCGGGAACGAAGTTCGAGGAGCAGCTGGCACAGAAGATCTGCAATGAGGGCAGGTCAGGGTGTATGGATTCATTTTCATACAGAATTCTTTTTCAGGGAGCGCATACATACATACATACATACATATCAAAAGGTGCATACATGCAGCTGGCACAGAAGATCTGCAATGAGTGAGCTCAGGACAGTGAAGAGAAAGAAGAAGGGGAAACGAGAAAGAGAGGAAATTCATATTGGGGGAACGGGAGCGCTGTCTCTTTTTTTTTTTTCTTTCTTTTTGCGCATCTGAGGCAGAACGCCTGCATGAAGAGCGAGTGCGAGGAGGAGCCGCGATCTGACAAGTCGATCGACAAGAAACGCACAAACAGAAGAACAAAAACAAAGAACGCATCAGTGCAAACGCACTTATGGATCCCCCGAATCACCCACCCACCTGCCCGCACATCCTGCAATGGTGCCGTCTCCGGAAGGGGGTGAAAGGGAGGGAGCACTGGTGGCAATTCTGCAACCAAATACACGCACACGCACTCACACACAATGAATCGTGTGCAACCAGAAGCAGAGAGAATCATGGCTTGTTGATTTTCTCTCCTGCACGCCTTAAAGCTCTTCTTCTTATTTCTACTTTTTATTGTACCCTTTTCCGAGAAAAGTCTCAACCACGTGCATGTTCCGATTTCTCCAATAGTTCGATCTTCCCATTCCGTTTCAAGCCTTTCTCCCACCAACGCTGACTAGACTAGGTCACTCGAGGCGACAACAGCAGCATCTGCCCCCCTCACGGATGCAAAAGATGCGACATGAGAAGAGAATAAAGGGCACAGCAGGAAGAGCATGGTGGGGTAGGAGAAGAGAACAGAAGATGAGAGGCATGCAAGAGAGTCAGTGAACCGAAAAGGGGTGGGGAAAACGGTGAAAGCCGAAACGGGCATGCAAGAAAGAAAGGCGAAACACGACTTTCGGAAGGGCGAAGAAGAAAAAAAGGTGCCCCCCCCCCCCCCCCNNCCCCCCCCCCCCCACCTTGCACTTTTTGTCGGGCATCCAGTTCTTTTGGACGTGAACGTTCGGGGGGAGTGTTTTGGGGGCTGCACGGAGGTGTGATGAATGTTAAGTGACAGCCAGTCGATTGAAGAGAGGAGAGGGAGGAACTAAGCACGCAGTTTGCTTGCCCGTCTGTCTGTCTGTCTGCCTGTCTGCCTCTCTCTCTCTCTCTGTTCAAATACAGTCTCCAGTGAAAGGACACACACGTACCATCCAGACAGGTGAGGCAGATCCACGCTCAGTCTGACGAGCAGCCGGAGAGACGAGACGAGACGGATGCATACGTGAGTGCATGAGATGCGTTGGCGTACCCTGTTGAGCCTCTGCTCGGCGAGAGGGGTGGGCCTCCCGTGGCGCGGCGGGAGGCGTGGGTGCCTGCCGTCCCTGTCCCTGCGGCCTGTCGTGGCTGCGTTGGAACAGATTCGACAGCCATGAGAACATGCCCCCACCATCACTTGTCGCCTGGGGGGGACGGGTGGTCTGTTGGTGCCTTGCAGATGCGGGCGGGTAGCTGCCGCTCCCTGTTGACTGGTTCTCATCTTCACTGTTGTGGTCCCCACCCCTGGGGAAGGAGGTGTAGCACGCTTGCCTGTCACCGGACATGTCGGGGAGGTCCTTGGACAACACGTGTACCGGGATCTGTACAGCTATGCGTCTGTTGCTCAGGGCTGAACACGTCTCTGCACAAACGTTTCCTCGTCCAGTCAAAGCTCTGGGTAGGAGCTAGCTGAGGAATGCTGAAGAACTCGCACATTGACTGTCAAAGACGTCTGTTTGTTGTTGCTACGATGGAAAGTCTTGGTCAGCGTGCAAAAGTTGTGAATCCGTGCTTGCAAGCGGCGGCGCGCGCGGGGACATGCATGGCCGGAATACACGCGCGTGTGCAGCCAGAAATTTTCGGCGAGACGGCGCGCCGATCGAGAACTTCTGTCCAGTTCATCTCGATCGATCCGAAACAGAAGGCACTGGCTCCATGGCATGCCGGCACTATTATTCCTTCTTCCTGTACGCCCCCCTTCTGGTCGCTTCATTCTGTGCATTGCCATTCCCTTGATTTTTGATTCGCGGCCGGAAACTCCGTCCGTCTCCGTCGGATTGCTGCCTGCTGATCGAAGACCCGGCAACCGTATGCATTAATTGTGTCTTGTGAAAAGCTTTTCGCTGGCTGCCCTTCTGAATGTTCCGCCTCTTCCAAGCCAGCGTGTTGTTCCTCTCCCAAAGTGCTCTCTGTCTCTCTCTTTCCCGGCGGTCTCTGGAGACGGCCAGCGGCGGTACCCGGTTGGTCGTCAGAGGAAAAGGAAGAGGAAGCTGCTTCTTGACCATCCCCGGTCCTCTGAAGCCCATCGCATCGTTATATCCCTTCGCTTGCCCCCTCGGTCTGTGTGCGGGTGGTCGTCCCTTGTCCTCCTCTGCCCTCAATTCGGCTCCTCTTCTGGCGATGTCTTCGGGGACACAAGGCGGCGTCTCCTTCCTCACGCAGCAAGAGGTGGGTCGGACACCACGAAGGACAACGTGCGTGCATTCAAGATCAGAGTGAAAACGTTAACGATTGCAACGGGAAATGATGATCGCCGTCTCTTTCTGAACGGTACAGAATGGCCATTGCTTTAATTGTCATACAGAATTCTGTATGACAATTCATGCATGGTCGTCATCTCTTTCTGAACGGTACAGAATGGTCATTGCTTTAATTGTCATACAGAATTCTGTATGACAATTAATGCATGGTCGTCATCTCTTTCTCAACGGTACAGAATGGCCATTGCTTTAATTGTCATACAGAATTCTGTATGACAATTAATGCATTGTCGTCATCTCTTTCTCAACGGTACAGAATGGCCATTGCTTTAATTGTCATACAGAATTCTGTATGACAATTAATGCATGGTCGTCATCTCTTTCTGAACGGTAGGGAATGGCCACACGTGAACGGTCGTCGTCTTCATCTGCACACCGCATCGCAGGCCCACCATTTGACTGCGCTGCACTGCATCCACTGCTTTGAGGGACTTTCTTGGGACAGACGTTCGATCGATGGCAGCAACTCTCTTTAATATACGTGCATTTTCTCGAACTCTCGTTGTGTGTGCGATGAAACCACCGACCGCTGCAGGCTCAGCATGTAGATGAGGTTCTGATGGGTGACGAGGTCGGATTCAAGGTGGAACAGCTGATGGAGCTGGCGGGGCTCTCAGTGTCGCACGCCGTGTACAAGGCCTACCCTCCGGGGTCCTTTCGGCGTGTGCTCATTGTGTGTGGCCCTGGCAATAACGGGGGGGGTGAGTGGGCTGATCGACTTTTTGATTTATTTTTGTATTCTTCTAACCGGGTTTATTCCTTCATCCGAATCAAAGTTTGTTTGTTTGTTTATGTGTTTGTTTGTTTGTTGTTTTGAAGCACGAGGGCCTCGCCGCCTTGAATTGGATTGGATTGGCAGTCCTGAAGGACGAAAGAAATATTTCATTTCTGCTGGCTTCCTCCCTGC
>JAHBMJ010001138.1:0-2500 GCA_018398765.1 Chromera velia | reverse complement strand
ACAAACGCCTGCAAAGTGCTAAGTTCGTCCTCTCTTAATTGCCTTCTTTTCCGTCGTGCTGCCCAGAGCAGTACTGGTAGTAAAAGTCATACCATTCTGTTTCCTTAGGACCTGATAGCTTCTGTTTGTGTCGGGGTGGACTGAGTCTCTTGTTGCACTACTGGTCTGCTTGGATGGGTTTGGCAGTTGCAGTCTGGATCAGTCCTTCTGGCCTCCCGAGCAAGATTCCTTCTTTTCACCAGGAGTTCACGAAATCGATTCCCGGCAATTTTAGCCAACGTTGCTTGTCTGTCGGTATCCTCCCAGGGCAGCAGGATGGGTTTTGGTGCATCTGCTGGTTGTGGGAAGGTTGTTCTTTGTTGTGGTGAAGTGATGTCTTTTGAGCATTGATGGATCCCCACTTCCCTCAGTAGGTCATTTTGTCTTACTCATTCCCCCTAGACATGATCGTATGAGTGTTGAACAGTACCTCTGTGTGTTGAATGCAGGTTGCAAGCACTCAGCAAGGAAAAAGGTCTTCAAGCGATTTCAGATCGGCCGCTTTTTAGAGTATATCTTTGTGCCTATGCTGCAACCATTCTTCACCCACTGTTGCAGCTGAGTTTTCTGAACCATACTGACCATGTTGGTATGCATTTGATCCTCATTCATGGATGACTGCCCTTTCTGGACTTCTGAGTCCAGAGAGGCATCCTCAGCCTCCTCAGGTGTCGGATCTCGGATGTCCATTCTTTGTACTCCCTACTTTTGTTGCATGATACATTTTTTTTTCTGTGGCTTGCCTGGTCTTTTGGTTGCTTCTCTTTCCTTTTCCTCTCCTTTCCTTTCCTTGTGCTTTCCCTTTTCTGAGTGCTGATGGCCGGGGTTCTGGCGTTGCGTGAGATGCGAATTTATTACGTGGACCTGCCCTTGAGTGTTAACGCACCGTTCATATATCTGCCGCTGAGCGTATAAAAGAACCCCTTGTATGGTTTGCCTTCTGAGTCACGTTGTTTTGCTTTTCGTCTGTAGTCGCGGTTTTCTGTCATTAGTCTCGGTGGGATATCCTCTCCGTTGAATGAATGAGTGAGTGAGCGTGTGCATCCGAGAGTGTAGATGCGGACTGGTGCGTATGCAGATGCGTAACTCACAATGAGGGGCCGGGGGGAAGAATTGGATGGTACTCAGGGGTCGGAGGTCGAGTGGAACGATCAGTCGCATCCTCTCTCTTGTCCTCCTATCAGATTCCGGAGTTAGTGTGCGGTCTTTTCCCCCCCTCCCCCCGCCTTCCTTGCATGCAGGTCCTCCCTCGGGGGGAGGGGCGTGCGTGCAAGGGTGCCTCCTTTCTTTCTTTCTTTTTTTCTTTCTTTCTTTTCTTTCTTTTCTTTCTTTTCTTTCTTTTTTTTCTTTTCTTTCTTTTCTTTCTTCCTTCCTTTCTTTCTTTCTTTCTTTGAGGGGGGGTCCTGCGGATACGCCTGACACCGAAGGAGCTTCTCTTCTCTTCTTTTCACTGGAGAGGCCGTCACGACTGTACGCACAGCCTCGTCTGTGTTGTTGTTGTTGTGACACGTGCAGGTGGGCAGGTGAACAGGATTGGGGTGGGGTGGAGTTGGGTGGGGTGGGAAGACCTCCAAGAGGCCTGTCGGTAGTGGCTGCATGTGTGTAGAGTGCAAATAGTCCGTCTGTGCAGGAAGAACCCTCAGATGTTTCTCTTTGTCTTTGTTTTTTTTTACCCCGAGGCTCCTGTATATGCATTTTTGCCTGTTTGTCTCTGTGCTGTATCTGACCATACGGGAGTCCGATGCTCTCCCTCTCGGCCTTGTGTGTGCATGCGTATGCCTGCCTTTCTTATTGATAAGTTTTCCTTGTTCTTTCAGCAGTTGCGATTTGTCCTTCATTTCCTCTCCCTGTTCTCTTTCCCTTTCCCTTGTTTCTCCCTCTGTGTGTGCGTGTGTATGTGTGTGTATGTTGCAGAATGGAGAGCGGGACCAGAGGCACAGAAGGTGAAGAGAAGGAACCAGTTTCGGTTCCCATCCACAGACAGACAAGAAGACGAAGACAGTGCTCCGGTGTTGGTGGCAGAACCTTGTGTGTTGAAGGAGTTAGACGGACTGATCGACTGATCGGTGGGTCTCTGAAGTTCCCTCACTGATCGATGCATGTCTTTTCTCTTAATTGAGTCGTCCTGATTTTGTTGCATGATGCATTTTTTTTTCTGTGGCTTGCCTCGTCTTTTGATTGCTTCTCTTTCCTTTTCTTCTCCTTTCCTTTCCCTGTGCTTTCCCTTTTCTGAGTGCTGATGGCCGGGGTTCTGACGTTGCGCGAGACGCGAATTTGTTATGTGGACCTGCCCCTGAGTATTAACGCACCGTTCATATATCTGCTGCTGAGCGCACAAAAGAACCCCTTGTACGGTTTGCCTTCCGGGTCGCATCGTTTTGCTTTTCGTTTGTAGTTGCGGTTTTCTGCCATTAGTCTCGGCGGGGTTCCCTCTCCGTTGAATGAGTGAGTGAGTGAGCGT
>JAHBMJ010001137.1:0-35171 GCA_018398765.1 Chromera velia | reverse complement strand
ACGCAAGAAAAATCAAAATCTAGATTTCCCTGAGAGGATCTCCGAGGTCATAGGTCATCTCGGGAGGTCCAACACTATTAGAATTGCCTTTCTGAAGTCAACCTCCAAACTTGAGCAAAAACGCGAAGATCTGCATTCGATATTGACGTGAAATTGAGTGATAAGCAATCAACCTTAGCGCTATAGATTGAATTTTCTGGAACCTGACCTCTGACTCTTCGGATACTTAGATCATCTTGGAGCCTCACTGGAGCCTGACTAGTGTCACTTCCCTTTATCTATTCTGAGGGCTTCCTGTAGCTCTTAACAATACATACACACACACATACACACACATACACACACACACACACACACACACACACACATATACATATACACACACACACATACACACACACACACACACACACACACACACACATACACATACACACACACACACACACACACACATACACACATACACACACACACACACACACACACACATATACATATACACACACACACATGCACACACACACACACACACACATACACACATTCACTCATATATGCACACATTCATCATCATCATCAACAATTGACCAAACCCGGTAGCCATCGTGTCCGAATGGCGAAAGGACGTCCAGAGAGAGGGACAAAGAGCCACACAACATGTACTCTCCCCATACTAACTGCACACATCAACACACATTTCAAAACCATGGCTCCTGCAGCCACAAATGACAGCCTACAAACAGAATGGGTTGTTCTTGAGACTTTTGTTCAACTTCAAAATCCTTTATGCATTTGCATTTACTTGCAGGCGGAAAAGGAGGAAAAACGGATCCTGCAAAAAGCACTCAAGGATGAGGAAAACAAGAAGGGTTTGCCACTCACTTCCAGGTGGGTTCTCTCTGTCTTGTCACGTTCTCATCCGAGTGGTATACAGCGCTTTCTTTCCTTGTCCTCCTACTTACGATTCTATGAAGCTTTCAAAAGACCATATGCTATGCAACCAAGCATATTTGTGAGGCAGGAGGGTGATAATAGTGCTTTTGCCTGGTAGGGACCTGGATGAAAGTCGTGGCAGATTCGTCTGCTCGGCTCCGGGTTCGGATCCGGCGATAGGCTGACCTCCTGGCTCCATCCTGACGCCTGCATGCATGTAAACTCTTCGCCCTTTTGTTCATTGACTCGTGTCTGCATTCAGTAACTTGTCCGTTTGCTTGCCTCTCTGTTGGCCATCTGCTGACTGATGCGACCTTCAGAAAATTGGCCTTCCGGTCTGCCTGCTCTGTGGATCGTTTTCTGACTTGGTGTGCCTGTTGGTTTCTTCATTCAGCTACTCGTGGTTTGGTCTCACAGTCTCTCAGCTGATTCCTGACTGGTCTTTGTCTTTAGTAGTTCGGCCCGCAGTCTGGCAATTGACGGTCATTGACTGACTTACGCATGGCATGTTCAGTGACTTAAAAGGGATGTTGGAAGGTGCTGTAGACATGCAAATTGAATTAGACATGAGGTGCTCAGTCGTGCCAAGACCGACCGAGCATCTGACAAGTACAGCATCTTGTGACAGAAGAGGCAAAGAATGCAGAAGTGCTCAGAGGAAGGCGTGCGGCCTTTGAGTCTTTGCGCTTTACAAATGCTGGTCGCTTGTAAAAAGTGGTTGAAAAGACTATTGAAAATCTTCATTCTCTCTCCAAGTTTGGGCTCTTTCTACATGTGTGAAATGCCCACAAAGTCTTCCAATTAAAGGAAACTTAGGCCCCTGGGTTCCGTAGTCTAACACCCATGTACGTTTCTGACTTTTCCTGCAGGCCTTTGAAGGAATCCTTCACCGTGACGGACAGGTACAGCAGCATGACGGCTAGAGAGTTGCAGGATCTGCTGAAATATAGATCCCTGCGCCACGCAGCACCAAACAAAACTGTTCTGATGGACCGCTTACGCAAGCATGACAGTCTGTACGCAAAGACAGATGCATCAAAATTAATGCGATTTCAGACATTTTTATCTTTGCAAGGTCGAATCGGTTGTCCCTTTCAGATCACTACTCCACACTGATCGATGCACATCTCAATGGTGAGGGTCTCAATGCCTTTTCAAAATCGTTTCAGCGTTCCTTCTAGTTTTTCTTCCTCTATCCTTCTGTTGCTTTCTTGATCTGGTTTGTTTTTTCTCTGTTTATCTGTTCCCAAAAAGATTTTTTATACCCCTCCGACCTGTTCTCTCTCTTATTTCTCGCCAACCTTTGCAATGTGCAGCCTCTGTGCAGGGAGAGGGGGGGGGCAGGGGGGACAGAACTCTTATCGTGGAGGGGGTGGCTGATACCAGACTGGGCGCACTGTCCGACAACCCGGGGGAAGAGACTTCTTTCGTAGGCCATGGCAAGTTTGGTGTCCCTGAGGGGTTGGACCCTGGCAAGTCTGGTATCCCTGAGGGGTTGGACCATGGCAAGTCTGGTGTCCCTGAGGGGTTGGACCTTGAGGGGGCCTCTGGCGTGGATGTGTGGGAAGGGGGGAAGACTAAAGCTCCAGAAAGAGAGAAGTGAACCTGCTAAGGGACGGAAGGAGGGAGGGGATCAAGTTCGAATGAATTTGCTGGAAGTCTCGGGAGAAGCACAGTATCCATGCATCAATACATGAAACCGTGAGAGTCTTGGATGCGTGGCCAAAAAACAATCATGCATAGAAATATCAAACAGGCATGCCCTCCCTCCCTACATCAAGAGTCAAGAGGGAGGTATAGAAATCGGAGAGGCGCAACAGCCCGCTTTCTCTTCTATGTGAGAAGAGGTTGGGGGCAGGGGGAACGGAACGCCCATTGTGGAGGGAGTGGCGGACACAAAAGTGGGTGCTCTGTCCGAAATCTTGGAGGGAGAAGAGTTTTTTTATGTTGCATGAAAGGTCCCTCTCGAATAAACTGGGAAGGGACACATTGCCTTTTACTCTTTCTTTGGATCCGTGTTTGTCTTGTTTCTATATTTGCGCAGGGACTTCTTGCATGCTTGAGTTGTACGTCTGCATGCTTTCGTGCAAGGCTCATAAAGCCAAAGCTTTGTCCTTTCAGTAAGCACTGCACTAATTATTTTGAGCCTCCTTCTATGTCGTCAATCAAGTTTGAACCCAGATAGGATTTTGAACTCAATTCATTTGCTGTTCAGTTTTTTATCGACCGACGAGCTGACACATAACATAAAAATTGTTAAGTTTCCCTCCCCATTTGTGTTGAGAATGAAAAAAAAGCAGACGGTGATGAGTTGGAGAAAGACACTGGCAGGTATAAGACAAAATGGATCTGTTGATTGATCAGGGACCCTGCTTGGTTTCAAAAGAGAATTCATGAAACATAGAAGAGATGAATTTGTAAATCGAACACAGATTGAAGCAGTCCTTTCGAAGTCACGCAAGTATATGAGGCCAATGTTTGATATGTAGGTGCAAGCTGAATCGACATCATTATTACTTAATCATACACTAGAGTACATACTCACATTACTACTAGCATGAGTTGGAAATACACAGACACTACTAGACAGACTGAAACTTCAAGTTATTGACGAATTAAGCGGCTACAAAGAATCTCACCAAACTTTTATCATCATAATATCATGTTTTATACCCGGAGTGCTTAAGACAGTATTAAAGGTTCATCTAATATCTGAGAGCTATATCCTATAAAACTTTTATTAAATATGAGTAAATATGAGTAAATATTATAATATTTTTAAAATATGACACAAATATGAGTAAAATATGAACATGTTTTTTTTGTGAACTATAAAGCATAAAGAGTCCAAAAGTGGTTTGTATGGTTTAGTTTTGATCAAAGAACACGTTTAGCTACCCAGATTGGCCATATACAATATAAAAAAATTTTTAGAGCCCGATGAATTTTTTAGTGAATCAACTTGTGAATGCCTATTCACCATTTTTTTCTTAAGTAATTTTTCATGACTAAATTATGACTAAATATAACTGAACTTAAAATATTTTTTTAAACATATTTTTAGATAAAAGATGCCAAATGAGTCTGTTAACGACCATCTCCAACGAGAGAAGTATTTTATGATTTTTTAAAAAATGGCACACTCCTTATATATGTAAACGTATAAAGATATAAAAAAATATATATATGTATATATTAGGCCTGCCCGTCGACGACGACGTCGCGACCGGGACCGGGGTGCGTGCGTGAGCATGACTCGCGGATGCCAGGGCCCGCTGCATGCAGCGTTCTATGCACCGTGTACAGTGAACGACCCCGGCATACATGATCCACACCACAAAGGCCACTCATGCAAATAAAGATATATGTAGACGTACAGATGAAAGAACTGTATCACAGAGTGTTGGTGCTTTTGTGTCAATCCACTAGAACAGGGCAAATGAACAGTAGGATCGTCTTTCTATAGTGCTGTCTCTTCGTTTTATGCTACCTAGTAGGAGCTTCAGAAGCGACCGCATCGACCAGGATATCAATATGTGCGAACTGAGATTTGGAAAGATCAGTCACAACTGAGGTTATAGATGGATGAAGTAAGTGAGGGATCGATGGATACATGCATAGAATGATGGAGTGAAGAGGGATAGATGAGTGGATAGAGTGAGAAAGTGGCTGAGGGATGGATGGATAGATGGATGGAGTGAGAGAGTAACTGAGGGATGGATGGATGGATACATGGATGGCATTGGATGGATAAATCAATGGATGGATGGAGTGAGGGATGGATGGATGGATGGATGGATGGATGGATGGAGTAAGTGAGGGATGGATTAATTGATGGAGTGAGTGAGGGATGGATGGATGGAGTGATGGAGTGAGGAGAGATGGATGGAGTGATGGAGTGATGGAGTGATAAGGGATGGATGGATGGGTGGATGGAGTGAGGGAGTGACTGAGGGATGGATTAATAGATAGATGGATGGATGGATTGATGGATTGATAGATTGATAGATTGATAGATTGATGGATGGATGGATGGATGGATTGATGGATTGATGGATTGATGGATTGATGGATGGAGTGAGTGAAGGATGAATGGGTAGAATAATCGAGTGAGGAGGGATAGATGGATGGATCGATGACATTCGATGGATAGATAGATGGATGGATGGATGGATAGATGGATGCCATTCGATGGATGGATGAAGTTGTGTATCCTTAGATTTAAATGCAAAAAGGAGAGAAGTGTTTGGTGGAGATACCTGGTTGGCACAACGCAGTGCCCCAAAAAACCTCCGATCCTTTCTGTTGATTCTGAGCTCATCAAAGAGCTGATTCACATTTATAAGGATACCTTTCCCGATGAAGAGTGGAAAAACAGGTACGTCAGCTTTCTGTTTTCAGAGCTTCCGTTTTTTTTTTTCCACACGTCTATATTTCTTGCGCTATTTCCTCTTTGTCTACTCCCATCCCCTCCCTTTTTTGCTTATTTTTGCTACCTGATGACGTAGCTGTTTGTCTATAAAGGTTGGCCAGGTTTGTACCTTCATTTTTTTTTTCTCTTTACAGGTAGGCCAAGGTAAAGCCTACAGACGCAGGTGTGGAGAAAACACACAAGACGATCAGTCTCCTTAACAAGGCCCTAGAAGTCGTCTTCGGTGATTTATTCAAGCACACAATCACCAACAAGGCCGGGAAGAGAGTCACCGTCTCAGTCACAGTCCTCCATCACTTTACGACCTCTTTGAATAACAGAATTAGATACGCGGAAGGAGAGGTAAGAAGGGCTACTGAAGAGGCCACTGCTAGGGCGGCCGCAGCTGGGGCTGCTGCTACAGGCATGCAGGAGGGGGAGAGTACAGGAAGAGGATGCCGAAATGGAAGACGTTCAGGATGAGAAGGGGGGACGGAAGGTACCACTCTGAGAAAGGTTGGCCTACTGGCAGCCATTGGGAGGGGTGAAGAGGTCATCCCCCTCCTCATTATTATGGTTAAAATAAGATAAAATTTTATAAAAATGATATTATTTACTTAATATTTTATTTTACATGCTCTAAGTCGGTGCACTACATGAATTAAAAGCTCCAGTCTTCATAAATTGCCCCAAAAACGTCCTAAAAGTTATAATTCTTTCATTAAAAAATGTTTTTCAAAATATGACAAAATATGAGGGAAATTAGTGACAAAATTCACTAAAAAAAAAAATATGACTAAAATATTACTATTCACTAGTTTTTTTTTACCATTTTTTTTCTCGTAAAATATATTAATTGAATAAATGGGAGTCAGTTCATTCAATTTGTGGGTGTTTGTAGACTTGTGTAGCATTTTTTGTTTGTCTGCATACAATATATACAAAAAAATATAAACTCACAAAAAAAAAGTAAAATATGACTAAAATATGAATTTTTTATAATATTTTATAATATTTAGTCATATTTACTAAAAGTTTTATAGGGATATCACATATCAATGCTATATAAATTTAATGAAATGCTAGATGAAATGAATGAAAGTTTGGCTTTGCTAGAGTGGAGCCGTGCTCCTAGCAGCCAATGTTCATGCAAGAGATCGTCAATCACTCAACCTTAGAGACAAAGCTAAGCGCAAAATCCCCTGAAGTACATGCTTGGTGAGCTCACAAGCAGAATGTATGTTAAATATGTAAATCACTGGCTGAATCAAAAAGTATAATACTAAAAATTTTTATAATCATATTATAATTATTTTAAAGTTTTGAATCAAAATAATTCATGATGGTTAAATTAAGCGTATAGATTCAAACCATTTTTTTTATTTTCAAGATAAGCCCTTTTTAAGCCGCTGGGGGGCATTTATCGTATTTTTGCATATATATATATATATATATATATATATATATATAGGCGACGCACAGTGGTAAAAAAAAAAAATTCTGAAAACATCTATTCTTTTTTTTTTATTTATTTAAAATTTTATCATATCTAGGATTCCAGTTTCACTTTTAGCTTGGTAGACGCTTAAAAAGATTGATCAAAACTAGCTTCGACTAGAGCTCCGAAATATATATCGTCTTAGATATCGTCAAAGAGCCAGTCAAAGAACTTCTCTTCTGTTTGCTTTTCTGTCTGCATCCATGCATCCATCTTTCTTGTCACTCTTTGCATAGGACAAAAGAGAGCCCCCTTTTCCTTTCTCTCGCCTGCTCACCTTCATCCCTGTAATCCCCCTTTGCGATGGTCACTGTGTACAGTGCCATACACGCAGACTTCATTCATTTTTTAATTAGTATGAATGGTGAAACGATGGACCGGGTTACTCCCTCTGTCTCCCTCGTCTCTCACACTCAGTTGGTCCATCACCTAGTCCATCACCCGGCATCCCTCAGAGGAGAGAAGAGAAAAAAGTCTGCCAGTGGTGACAGTGTAGTTGAACAAGGGAAAAAAGATCGGTTGGTCCGTATTCAAAAAAGTTGATGATGGAATGGTGAAGACACTAGTAGAGACAAACGTACAATAACAACTAGGACTAGAACTAGGGTTGAAAGATGTTTAAAACTTTGAGTTAAGTAATAAGTTTGCGAGGAAGTTAGTTTAAAAGTACTTTTAAAAGGTGCTCTTTTAGGTGCTCCTAGAGGTGCTCTAGGAAATCCTTCGCAGAAAAAAAGAAAAAAAAAATCTGGAAAGGTCTTTTTTTTTTTTTTTTTACCACTGTGCGTCGCCTATATATATATATATATATATATATATATATATTCTCTTTTAGGGAAGCGCTGTCAAACTTGTCTCTTGCCAAATGGTGGAAGTCTTGAAAGGCTAATCAAGGCTAGCTAGGCCACTAGTTTAGGCAAACAACGATGGCGTAATACCCAGGCGTATGATGATAATAGTAATGATTCAATGGCCGTAGTAGCAAATAGTAAATACTTTTTTATAGTAGCCTAGATGGTAATTTCCATATTTAACCTAGTGTTCTAGCTAGTGTTCAACGGCGTATTCCAAATATAAATACTAATCCTAATTCTAATTCTATTTTAAAATTCAAACTGGCTAAAATTTAAAATAAAGAATTGTAGTGAAACCTAGAGTGAAACCTAGAGTGAAACATACTACAATTGATATGATGGTGTGAATGTTCTCTAGACGTCTAGAAGGCTGCCACTACTCAATGCACACGATACATAAGGGTCTGTTCAAACTCACCGTATGCATTGTTCCCTTTCTGAGAGGTTCCTTTGCTGATCGATCTAGAAGCATCAATTAATTCAGGCTGGAGACGAGACGCGCATATAAGCTGCCTACAAGAACGTGTATCTAAAACGCGCGGTGTCTGTTTATCTTACAATCTACACTGTCTGACGTACGATAACAGACTGACAACTCTCAATCATACAACCATCAGATCAATCAGTCTGAATCAACTCCGTCTCCTCAGTAAAGCACGTGGCCCCCGCACGCTCGCACATGCCGTGGCCCCCCAGGAATTCACGCCGCGGTATCTGATCGCGCCGCGTACGTCAGCCCCGCCCCGACCATCATATTCACAATTGAAATCAAAGTTATAACTTACAATCAAAGTTGAGCACTATATATAGGTTGAGCATCACTAAATATTAATTACGATTCTGATATTTAGGCTTAATTGCCTATGCAGAGACTAGCATTCAAGAGTGCGCAAACGGTTTCTTTAAGTCCGTTGTAATAAAAAACCTCGGAAAGAGAAGCAAAGACCGCTACCAAGCTTGTGCTAGTGATACCACTGTGATGGTGTATGTACTGCAACTCTTTTGCTGCCTAGCTTAGTATGTATATCTCTCAAAAGAGAAGTACAGCTTCAAATGCTTCCTTTTAATCGTCAAGCTCTCTCTGCTGCCTCGCAACAGATTTGCGTATCAATTGGTTGATCTCCACCTCGCTATCTCTCTGGCGGAGCCTCCCTTGGTGATCTTAAGATGCAACATGGCAGCCGCATCTTCCCAGTCTGCACATACAGGCATAAGAACTACAACGATGAGTGCAGAGTAACAACTAATGAAAGGCAGAGAGACCAGCATCCCAAAATCTGATTCCTAATTCCAAACACGCCTGCAGGGCCGGTACAGAGGAGTCAGTGCATCGACATTCATCCCCAGAGTCGAATCTTCCACAACATGCCCTGACATGCCCCCCGTCTGCTGAGAACGGAATCAAAAAACGAGAAGAGCCAAGGCTCTTGCAAAAACTCCCATGGCATGTTGGAGCAGTCTTCCTGCCTCGAATTTGTTCTTCGCTTCCTCGCACGACCGGACAAAGAAAGTCTAGTCGATCAACGCTATTTCGGTTCCATGACCTGCTCCGCGCGTTAATTGTCCATGAGACCTTAAAGGCGCGATCGATCGTCGCTTGTTCAGAAACGAAATGAGGAATGGCCCCAAAAGGATAAATGAAGAGATGCAACGCTTAATTCGGTCCAAAGTGCATACTCAAATGAGAACCAACCATGCACCGGCAGATAACCAGGTTCCTTCAAGGAGATACACACCGGCAGTGCGTTCAACCAAACACTGGATTGGCTTCTCTAAATCTAAGGCACTAGCTACTGTACTTTCACACTCCGGGCTCCCAGTTGAGACTTCCTCTGCACTCCTCAACGGACGCAAGCATCGCGTTCCATTTTGCGAGACGAAATGAAACGCCGCTTACTGGTATGAAAGTCCTCCTGTTTGCTTGTACGCTCATGTCTCTGACGATCTACATATAGAGCCATGCATGGGGATGGGATCAAGGAGTCTGTCTCCCCGAGAGCAGAGGATAGAGCGTGTCGGTGGGTCTGCCTGTGCGTCGATGGGGGTACGTCAGGGCCCGCTACCGCTTTGCTCTCGTCTTTGGCTCTATGAGCACCTTTATGACGAAAACCGGGCCACGCAGACTGACACAGGAACTCTCCAGCTTATACCAGCCAGAGCTGTTTAGCCACTCGAGAAGTCATCTTCTTCAGCTGGGGCGACAGAAAGCCCTTCCGAAAAAACCTTTCCAGACGTACCGCCATACTTCCATACAAGTGCACAAGATCTGATTGAACTATATCTACACGCACTGAGCTGCTTCTCCTTCCCTTCCCACCACTTTTGTATCTGCTGTTGTCTGGGTGAGAGAATTCTTAGGCGGAGGTGCTGCATGTCATATACCTGAGGGGTGAGAGAGAAGCGGAATTCTCTCGACCTTATGGACAAAAGAGCCAGTACGTACACATTTGGAATTTGGCCACTCCAACTCCTGCATGAACTCTCGGAGCCCATGTCATTCAATTGAGATTTGTCGGCCTGTTGGTGGCACCACCTGTTGAGGACGTGTTGTGCTCTACATTTTTGAAGGTTTGGCCCCTCGGGTTCGGACGGTCAGTCTGGAGTGAGGAGGGACGGATTATGGCAAGCTGGCAAGAGGGGAAATTGTTGCAATGAAGCGGAAAGGGTCAGGAAGACGGACCAGCTCTGGCAGGGACAAACGGCCCTGTTGGGTAAAGAGTATATCTGGATAGACAGACAGATAGACAGACTTTGTTGCTCTTCCTCGCCCTTCTTTTACAGACAGACAAACAGAGAAACAGACACTGCAATGGCCCCCCCTCCCTCAGTTAGCCTGTTTTTTTTCCCACCTTGCAGTGTAACTGTCGTTCCTTGATCTCTCAGAATAGGGATGGATGGACAAGGGCTTTGCTGGGTGATTCGGATATGGGGATCCAATCGGGATTTATCATTTTTTCTTTTCTGTTCTTTTCTTTTCTTTTTGTTCACTTCGATCCGTTAGCAACCAAGATAGCACAGACTTATTTAATTTGACAGAGCTGACAGGGAGACCGAACGCAAGCATCTGTCAGGAGAAAGAAGAAGAAAGCTCCTTCCCCCTCTCCTTTCTTTTTTTCTTTCGTTCTTTCTTTGTCCGCTTTTCTTTCAATTCTTTAGCTTGGCAGACAAAATTGGCCGGGAGGGTGTATCTGAGTGGGAGTCCTTCTCTTTATGTCTCCCCCCTTTTTGTCTCTGTCTTTCTCTGCATAAACGGCCCCCTGCAGGACTTCTTGCGCTCCCACTCCGCCCTATGCCACTACTTCTGCTGGTGATGGCACATTTTTTCATGATTTTCCCTCTCGCAGTTGCAGATTTGAATTACCCTCTGTGCACCCAATCCTTTCTTTTCGTCTCTCCCCTTTGATCTCTTAGAGGAAGGGACGGTCGAGTGCTTCGTTAGATGTAGGTGACCCTTTTCGTTTCTTTTCTTTTCTTTCTTTCTGTCCAGCTCAGCAATCAAACCAGCCCAGACTGACAGAAACTGACAGACAGAGAGACTAGACTTGTATATACTCATAAGATTAATTGCAAAACTCTTTCAGGGAAAAAGAAAGAGAAAGAAGCTGCTTGAAAGAAGCTGTTACCTCCTCTGAGACCTCCTCTTTCTCGTTCTCTTTGTTTTTCTTTCAAGCAGCGATCTTGGCAGACAGCATCTTATCGGAAGTTCTCTCCAAGCAAGCGTCTCTCTGCTTATCTCTTTTCAGGGTTGCTTTTCTGGTCGGTAACAGGTCTAGTCTACCGGCAATTGCCGGTAACCGGTAATGGCCTCAGTCTGCCTTCCTTTTACCGATAAAAAAAAAAAATAAAAATTAGGGTCCCCAAAAAAAATTTCGCCTGCGGCGCCAACCTTCAAAAACGTTTTTTTTTCGTGTTCGTTTATGTCCTTCAGCTCCGTGTACATCAACCCTTTCTATCTAGTTCTATCAGTCGCAGGGAGTCGCAGCAGCTGTGTGACCTATTTCAGCGTGTCCTGCTTGTCTCTATTGCCTTTCGTTCACATACTTGCCCTCCCTATCTCTACAAATGCCTAACCGCCTTTCGTTCACATACTCGCTTTCCCTGTCTCTATTTGCTTATTTACTTATGATTCTTTCATGTCTGCTTGCTTGCAGATGATAAATCTCCACCCCCCTGGGTCTCCGGAGTCAGAAGCCCTTCGAGGCTTCAGATATCAGCTTTTAGCGGCGGGTCTTTCTTTGGAGGCGGACTTTTTCCATTGTTGAAATCGCGTGGGTGCATCTGTCTGGGCTAGCTGTGGTTATTGCGGCCAGCGGTTTTCTATCTTTGGGCGCCAAGTGCAAGACGGGATCCATCGCTTCGACCTGCGTTATCTTCAAGCACACTGGCTGCATAGCTGTCCCTACAGATGACGCATTGGCTTTTTGAATTGACCTTAAGTCTAGCCTTAAGTGATTGATTGATTGACCTATAACCTAGGACTTAGATTATTGAAAAGTGTTAGTGACTGTTAGAATTCTGCCAAGTCTTTGCCAACTGCCAGCAAACTCTGCCGGTAATTACCGGTTACTGGTAATGAAGCTTGTCTACCGCCGAAAAAATCGGCAACTCTGTCTCTTTTTTGAATTGTGAAATTCTGTTTGGACTTACAGAAGAACAGTACTTTAATTCTGGGTTGATTCCCCAGAGCCCCCCCCCCCTTCATTCGAGTTCCCCTCCCCACCCCCCCTATGAAGATCCTTCTCGATTTAATTCTAAAGAGAAGGATTGAACGAGTGTGTTCAGACTGTACTTTTCTGACTACATTCGTTGTTTTGCTTTTCTCCTTCGCTTTCTGTTCACCCAAGCAATCAGACCAGCAGAGATAGATAGAGAAGGATAGTCAGACATTTAAACCCGTTCAAAAACCTGTCAGGCAAAAGAAGGAGAAACTGCCTTCGGGAAGGCTCCATCTCCTCTTTGATTCTATATTTTTTTATTCTTTTGATCAGAAGGTCAAGTCCCCTCCAGGTGGATCCCCTTTGCCCTTTGTCTCTTTTTTCTTCCTCTGCATACATTGTACAGGACCAACCAGTCTGGACTCCCCCCTTTATGCCTCATGCTGCTGCTAAGTAAACACTTATTTAAATAAAAGTACAGTCTGCTTGCCATCTGACCAGATCCCCTTCTAACACGACCTCACAGAGAATATAGACTAGACGGTGGAGCCAAAAAAAAACTCCAAAACACAAATTGACAATGGGTAGAGGTGGGGACATACAGTGGGGGATTTGGGCTGCAGCTTCGTCTTTGATCCAACATATTGAAGAACCCAAAAGCTGGAAAGGGCAAAAAAACCCGATCGAGGCAGTGCTCCCTCCCTCAGAACATCTCATCGACAAGCAAATCACACAGACCCCCCTCCCTGCCGTTCTTTGTATACACCCTCGCTGTCATCCCCCCTCTCGCTCCTTCAGACTGGAAAACTCTGCATGCACCATACAAAGTGAATTCGCCATTCAACCAAGACATAAAGAAGAAGAAGAAGAAGAAGAAGAAGAAACAAAAGAAAAAAAGATACAATTCGTATTAAAACACTCAGTCACAAAAAAGAAAAATCTCAATAAAAAAATAATAGACAAATGGGTTGGAACATGCAGACAGGCGGAACGGAGTCTCCACGGTAGTTCCTCCTCTCCACAAGTTGTCAGGCCTCAAGCGTCCAAAAGAGGAGCTTATTGGATACAGGGGAGAGCAAAGAACAGAAAGCATACAGAGAACATGATCTTTGTATCAAGATGCCTTGTCCGTTCTCTTCTTGCTCGCGAAAGGATTAGCAGGAGGACAAAACAGAAGTGGGCGGTGCAAAGATGCATCAACAACTTGATTTGCGTTCGCAGCCAATCTAACTGCAATGTATGTTGCCGATCAAGAGCCCATGTGTATGTGTGCATTAATTGTAGGTAATTAAATGCTGTGTTTGATTGAAATCTCCGCGTCAACGCCCGCCGTTTGCAGACCGGCATGATTTTCCCTCAGATCAATTACGGACACAGCCAAAGGAGAGGAAAGAAAGGCTGAGGAGGAAACTGCCAACCTTTTATGAAGCGATTTACGCCGATTGTGACATCTGCATATGAGCTATAGGCAATCTCACAGTCTCAAAATATAAAATTTGAAGAAATCCAGAGGGCATAAGTGGAAAGAAAGGAGACCACCTGGCGATTTCAGAAGAGCATTGAAGTCGGTCCAGAGTATCAAAAGAAGGCGACAGGAGGATGGGGCTGATGCGCCTAAGAAAGCACCTCGACAGCAAAAGCGGGGGGTCGAGCGAAGTTTTGCAGCAGACGGAGAGATGCCAAGAGAATTTAAGCAAAAAAAGACGAAACGGGTTTATATGAAAAGAAGAGTAAAGGGAGCGAAAGAGAAAACAAGACTGACCTGAAGATTCCGCCCCGCCCGTATATAACACACACTCTCGCAGGTAAACTTTCAGAAAAAAGAACAAATTAAAACACCAGAATACAAAAAAGAAAAAAGAAAGAAAGAAAGAAACAAAGAATCACAACGGGTAAAAACAGGTACATGGTGAACCTAATGATACCCCCCCTGGGGAGGCACTGATTTCTTTTTTGGCAATGCCATGTTTTTTTTCTTCACAGCTGCGACCCGCAAGAAGTGCAGATCTTCTCTTTCCTGCTGCTGCTTCTTCCTGAGGGCCTCAATCTGCATGCGGTGATGCATGAAAGAAGAAATCGGGACAACCGATTTGTTCATCAGGATGGAAGGAGCCTTAGCTGCTTGGGATAGGAGAGTGACCAGATGGAAAAGACTCAAGGAAGGAACGAAGAGATGAACAGCGATGTAAATGAAGGAAGAGGCACAAAAAACTCCAAAAAGAGTAAAAGGACTGATGCAAACAAAGTCGTAGACCGATTGACACTCCGGGAAAGAAGAGAGATGTTGGCAAACAAGCAGAGACCTTCACGATCAGAGAAACAAACTGTATGGAAACTCCGCTCATGATCTCTTCAAGGGTCCCTCCGAATGATGTCCCCCCTGCATGCCCTCACTCCCATGCACCCATACACCTCCTCTGGAAGGAAGCCCCTCTTCCAGTGGAGGTCGCCGTTGTCTTTTTCGTTGACGATCCCGTGCAACTCTTGCTCCTTCGTCGTTGCTAACGTCAAGTCCAAGTCTTCCCTCACGAGTTCGAGTTGCTGCATACAGAGACGAACCGAGGGGACCAAAAGAAGAAGCAGGAAAGGGACCATGAGACGGCATTCAGGCGAGATGACAGTCACTATGTAGAAATGCAAAGCTCTGCCGAAAGGAAATTCAAAACAAAAGAAATCAGAGGAAATTAGAAAAATGTGAACGATAAGAGCTTGGAAAGGGGAAGCTGAGAATCATTCGCAAAAGAGCAGATATGTGTTTGGCTTGCAGACACTTAGGATAGGTTCTAAATCATGCTGTGCACATTTGTGAGACCATGTCAACAATCAAAATGGGGCACACCCTGCGGATTTTTGCCTCTTCCTCGATGTCTCCACAAGGCGACCTACTTCAGATAGTCGCACGGACTCGGAGATGAGCCGTCTAGTCTTCACGAGCACCTCTCTTTCAACAGTCCTGCACGAACGTGCACGAAAGAAGAAGAAGGAGAGTTATTAAGTAGGTGGATGCCTGCATGCTTGAGAGGTAGTAGGGAGCCCTAAATAATATCTGCTTGTGTGAAAGTGCATGTGCACGGTTTATTGGACAAACACTAGTACGGGCAGTGGTGTACCTGCTTGTGTGCACACTATTATATTGCATTCTCTCTCTGTCGGCATCGTTCTGTATGTGTGTGAGAAAGAAGTAGTGTCCACGACTGTCTATGATACAGTGTTCTCTATCTGATGAGATGAAGCGGTCTGACCAACTTTCCTGCTTGCAAAGCAGTATCCCTCTCCGCGATTTGATCCCCAATGGAGACGATCTGTCGGCAGGCGGGCCGCATGGCGAGAAGGTCTCCGAATGCCTTTTTCTGTACACATACATGCACATGCACCAGGAAGGGGAAAGAAAAATCATGCAGCAAAGATCGTTCAAAGGACGATGTGGAGCATATACAGCGATACTGGGCCTGACGTTTGTACCCACCCAATGGCTCAATATCTTACTTCTATAGTTACAAACAAACAGATGTTATACGTAATTTCCCTTCCCGCGCTCCTTTTTTTCCAAGTGGACCTGTCTGCTCAGATGCCTAGCTCTTACCTTCCAGAGGGATGCATCTGCCACTGGTGCCTTCGGGTCTCTGCATGAGATGACAGCGATGCGGGCTGAATTGATGAACTCGGAGACTTTCGGCATCAGCATACGGGTCTTCCCGATCCACCCCAGACTGGCCGCAGTCAGGATAACTACTTCTCTAAGAGCCGAGGAATCTCTCAAAAGTGCCAGCGCCTGCACCTCCCCTGTGGCGATGGTCTGCTTGATCTCTGAAGAGATCTGATCGGTCTTGCTGGGAATCTTGTGCGTAGGACACAAGGTATTGTTCCAGTCAATGACAATCAGGGTCTCTCTTCAGGTCGGAATTGAAGGAGAGGAGGGAAGAGGACCCGATCGGCCGTCTTCATGATCTTTTCGGTCACGGGATCTCGATCTCGACCGCAAACGGGGACGCGAGGGAGAGGAGGAGCAAAAAGAGGAAGAGGAAGGAAGGTCCTCTCAGGAAACGCCACACAGGCCTGTTGCTGCTTGCTGGGGCTTCAACATTCTGTCAGATTGTTGCTGTGTGCGAAAACGAAAGTCCAGTGCAGTCTTGCATCTTGCGTCAGGTTGGCCCGTTATGTGAGTGTGATGTGTTTCCGTCAAGGAGCGGCACTAACAGAACGGACTGTAGCTCTCTCTAAGTCATGCAGCAAGATTTTAAACAACAGTTGACCGTTGCATGTTAATTAAATCATAAAATACACCTCCTGCGCTCGCACTTTTTACGCAGTGACACAAAAAAACAAGAAAAGTCAACAATTATAATATATATGCAAGTTCCCCCATCAATCCACGCCCCTAGAGATAATGGAGACTTCTAGGCTTAGGCCCCTAGGCAGGCCTAGCATCTAGCCTAGCATCTGCATCTAAGACAAACGACCGTAACATAAAATAATGTTCTAAAAAAAAAGTTGTTTCGGGCGCGATGTTAAGGATTCCTAGTCACCAGCCAGGGTTTCACAGTATTTTATAGTTTCGTCTATGTATATGCATAATCTAGCATAGTCACAGCTTTTCATTAATTGAACCTGCCTACTAGCTGGTTGCAGTGAACTGACCAAGTTCTGAATTTAGGTAAAAATTTAGCGTTTCAAACAAATTTTGCTTGTCAATTAAGGTTTATATGAATATTTGGCTCCAAAAGTTACCTCATCTCTTCTATTCTTTTCCGCTCTCTTGTAAGATAAATTCACATAAATTCCTCTAACAGGTGGGCGAATATCTTTTTATTAACTTTTTAAACTAGACGGACATCCAACCTGGTATTTAATGCTTGCAGAAAGACAAAAACTTACGCAACAAAGTCTCATGAATGCGGATATTTTGAATCCGTTGGCTGGCTTAAAGTTCTAAGCAGTTGAGACCTTTTGATTGTTTTGGTTAATTGACGTTCCGTAGTGCTCTTGATTCCTTTTTTTGACGCTGCGTGTGGTCGTGAAAACGATGTCTTTTTTTCTACATGAGTTGATTGTATGATTCACTTACATCGTTTTTCTGATCCACGTGTTTGAATCCAAATCGTTTTCAGATGTGTCGGTGCTGTATTATCTAAACAGTTGATACGGGCTGGTCAGTGAGTAGGAGAGCCTCAGGCACCTGATGGTGAAATGTTTGTTTCCTTCAATGTTTCTCCCTTCTCTCTTCTTTTTTTCGTATGTCGCCCCTTCTTCCTTTTCGCTTTCTGAAGCCTGCTGAAAAAGACCCTGCCATCTTTGTTAGTCAAATCACTTCCCTCCTCCACCTCTTATTTCTACTTCCTTGTGTTCATGAGAAAGACGCCTCATTTTCTTTTTCACTGCATGCTCACGTGCTTTTTGAGCTCATTGTGCTTTTGCGCTCGGGTTTTCGTCATGTTCGGAGATGCGTTTTGCCGTGTCGTCTTCATCGTATCGTGACTCTGAAAGATACATCAAACAAGGAAAGCAAAACACGCACTTTGGAAAAATGGGAGAGAAAAATTGAGAAAGAGAGGGAGAAAACAACGCCTCCAATCTATCTGCTTTCAGTCCCTTCCGATCAGAGTGACACCAGCATACGGGTACTCATGATCGATCTTGCAGGACGAAGTCGGGGCACCTCATTCTCCCTTCTCCCGAATCCTCAAGTGGTCGTCTGTCTGTCGGCTTTCCTGTTTACAGTGACTCAATTGTGGCCGAAATCGCACACATTTGAAGTCGGCCTCTGCACGACAATGTCGTTGAAGTAGGCGTTGCTGTACTGAGTCTTGACGTCATATCCGAAATCAGTGGGACAATCGTCGAAGTCAAAGAACTCACAGAGGGCCAACACAGCACCCGAGTCTGCTTGGGACCCCGCCGGTGCGTAGTTGTTCTGTCCTGTCGCTGTGTCTGAGTCTTCAAGATTCCCATTCGCAGCCGTGGAAGCGGACACAACTGCCGATCCAAAGTCCGCCAGACGGACCATATAATTCTCCATCGTGGAGGCTCTGATGCACTTCTCCTGAAGCCCATTGTCCTCAAAGTGAAAGCACCAGTGTGTGCAAGTGCCGGGAGTGTCCCTAGGGTCGCATGGGTCTTTGTTGCCTGCGAATTTTTTGATCAGGAGGTTGGACTTGTGCGCGTCGTTGTGCGTCATGCTCCAGTAGTCGAGGGAATTGAGGATGAAGGAAGCCATCAGCATTGCGGCCTTGCCTGCGTTCTTCTTGCTTGTGCCTGTCAGACTGGTCTTCTCCCACCAGCCCTTCACCTGCAATGCAATGCAATGCAATGCAATGCACTGCGTGTGCAAGCGCAAATGCGGGGCTGCTCCTTTGGTGTGGGAAAGGGTCAAGGAGAGGAAAAGGAAACGACAGATGGATAGATAGACCGAAAGACGCATGCACGAAAGCAAGTGCGGCCTTCTGAGAGAGGTGCAAAAAGAGCGCAGACATGCCGGCAGGTAGATAGGAAGAAAAATTCCGATAAAACGAGAAAGGTCGGGGAAAAAACAAAAAAACACCAAGACAGCAGCAAGAAGAAGAAGAAGAACAAAGGCAGAAGAAAGTCGAGGAAGCTATAAAAAAGAAAGAAAAATGGGAAAAGGCGACCAGTTCAAAGCTCACAGTGTTGTCCTGCAACTCCATCAGATACAAAGCTGCCGAGGCCTTCCCGTTCTCGTCAGCCCCCATTGCATAGTTCCACGACTCGATCTTCTCCTTCGAGGCCTGCAGGCACACTTTCATGAATTCATGAGAAAGAAAGCAAATCGAAACAAAACAAGCACCCATTCATCCACACTTCCATTCATCCAGACCTTCTCTCCCCTTGGTGCGCCCTTTTTCTCCTCTCCTGGGCCCCTTCAGACGGAATTCCTCTCATCTTTGCGTCCCGACCGCCGTCCTCCTCTGTCATGCGACCTTCCTCACATTCGATCACCCAGTTGCATGACCAAAGAAGCGGCAAGTTTCTTTGTGAGACGCTTTGTCGACCAGACTCAGCGAGCTAGTGGGAATATTGACATCGTTTATGTTGCCTTTCGATCTGAAAAGAAGTTTGCACACGAACTTGCCGGGAGAAGAAACAACAGACAGAAAGGCTGACGGACCGACCGAAGGGTTGAACCACGTTGCCTTTGCCCCTGTGGTCAGCCAGTGTGTCCACATTGGCACAACTCCGGGGAAGCACTGGCAGCGCGTTCCCCCTGTGCACACGTGCTTGCTGCTGACCCACTCGTTCAATCTTCCCTCTTCCTCTTTTGCAGGGTCCAGAGCCTGATCGTCTGTGTTTCCCAGAACCTTCAGAGCGAAGTCCTCCTTCGCAACTCTGGACTTGAACGCACCGAGAAACCCCGAGTCGGGAATGTACGGTCGTTTGTTCTCCTTCACATGAACTTTGAACACCCACCCGAAGGCACCTCCTCCCAGGTACATTCCATTTCGAAGGTCCTCAATGTCCAGAGTGGTCAGGAAATTGGTCGTGACTGTTTTGGGGTCTCCTGTGGCTTCCATCTGCAGCAGTTCGGCCATGGACAGGCCGACCACCTGGTCGCCTTCTGAATAGGTTTCTTCAGCCGCAACGAGAAGGGGGGTCGGCACAACACGCACAATCGGCGTGGAACTCCCTGACGCGACGGCACGTGCACTCTTGTAGGAGGCAGAGGTAGTGCTCGGGGGTGAGAGAGGAGAGGCCACCCTGAGTTTTGCTTTTGCTCGACGAAGAGAGAGATGCTCTGCGCTCGAAAAGGTCAGAAGACCACCAAGCGCCACAAGAGAGAAGAGGGAACGCATGGCTTTTCAGGAAAGTTGAATGTATGGACTGTCGATTGAAGTGAAAGATGACGGGAAAAAGAAACGACAGAAGAAGTGTAAAGATGACTTACACTTCGCAGTATCAAAGTGAGTGGTTTAAAGAATCAGTCGGTGTGCAGTTTCAGATGGCCATGCAGACGCAAGTGTGCTGAAGAATGACGACGTGCACCAGATCTCGCTGAATATATATATATATATATATATATATATATGACGATAAAGCGTTGCGAAGAAAGTCTGGAAGGGCACAACTGTGCTCATGAGGGAAAGTTGCATGATTCGACTGCCAAGTGATCGAAGCTCGCGTGTATACGGATCCGAAGTTACATGCAATATTAATAGAATCGAATTCACAATCGAAAGATGCACCGATAAATTGCAATTCGATCAGCTTCGATCAGCTATGCTTCAGCTAGCACTCTCTTGCATGCACATGCATGCTAGCTGTATCGGTGCGCATGCCGAGGCCCCCTTGAAAAAATGAACCTGGCAGGCGCCATGGACATGCCGAGGCCCCGCGCGTGCGAAGCTCGATCCTTGCAGACGCTGAAATTCAATGAGTCATCGACTCTGACTTGGGAACCGTCTACTTTTGACACTGTCGGTTTCCTACCTGCGCTGCATGCCCATGGGCTTCGGTGCAGGTTGTCAAACTCCCTTTCACTTATGGATTACCTGTCACGATTTCTGGCGAGCTGCTTCGTTTTCCAGCCCGTTTCCAACCAAAGCCTTTCTCGAATGCTGGGAAGTGCTTCATCGGTGAGGATGCCTGACCAGGATGAGGGCCCCCCGGATGGGCACTCCGGTTTGACGGGACCACGGCAGATGAGGTGCAGCGGCGGCCATGTGTTTAGAGACAAGACGGACTTCCTTCATTCAGTGGTCTCTTCCTCCAAAAGCGCAGCAAAAGCTCGGTCGGACGAGAGAATTACAAGTAGGAGACGGCGAAAACCGAGATCGAAGGCTAACCAGTGGAGAACGCTCTCCCTTCACCAGATGCTGTTGGAAAGTCTCCGAAGCAGTCAAAAGCGAGCCTGCTTTCATGTGCGTGAGTCCCACCGGCCTCGCCGTCTCCTCGGTCAGGTTCTTTTCACAGAAAGGGAGACGGGAACAGCTACAATATCAGATGCCGTGGAGATTTGTGAAAGCTCTGAAGGGGGGAGGGAGATCTACAAACCGATAGAAGACTCAGTGATACTCAGCGTGAACAAGATAGTCGGTGTGCAACTGCCTGATGGTCAGGACCCTGCGCAGCTCCTGTTCAATCACGTGATAGAGGTTGAACAGGGCGAGCGGAAAAAACGACACAGCGTGGCGAAAGAAAAAGAAAGAGAGAAGGCACCTCCGACCATTCAGTATTGGTGAAGAACCAGATCTGTGTGGGTGTTCTGCTTGGTCTTGCTGCAAACATTCCCTCTGACCTTCCAAGAGCGTGTGTCTCTTACATAACTCTTCCTGCCTCGAGATGACCTCCGCATCTCTCTTCCGTCGTTTTCTCATGAAGATTGACATTCTCATCAACATTACATTTTGTGGTCGAGTGTCCCGGATTCTGACAGTAGGGCACTGTCTCTCTTCACCTCAGAGTCTGTTTCTACCGCCGTTTTTTCCTGAGACTTTCTCTCTGTCTCTTTCTCTCTCTCTCTCTCTCTCTCTCTCTCTCTCCCTCCCTCCCTCTCCCCCTCCCGCTCCCTAGGGTATAACACTTATTTTTTGCACCGTTTTAAACGTTTTTTAGATCTAAAACAACAAACGGGGAAGGATATGGAGCTGATTTTTGTACTTAACGGCTTGTAATAATGCGAAGAATCGTTTAATGCAAAAAAAGGTTTTTCAATTTTGGCGGTGCGCTAAAAACTTTAAGTTGTTGGGGGTCAGATAATATCAATATTTTTCAATGAGGTGAAATATTTATTATTTTATGACGTTTTATGATAGGTTTAGGTTTTTTAGTAGATTTCTAAACCTAGGGTAGCGAACGGAAGTTTTTTAAGTAAAATACCCCTCCATTTACATACGGTTAAAAAACGTTTTTTTATTTAAATAACATATCAAGTGATAGAAAAGCATCATATTACTAAGGTTTATCTCTGGTTTGGAGTTATACGTCTAGGTTTATGCTAGGTTTGAAGAGGTTTAAGTTTTTAAAAACCTCAGGTAGCGAACACGCCCAAATGTGTCTAAAAAAAAACTTTTATACATATAGAAAGTTAACAAATCACCAACAAGATGAAACAAAAAGATAAAATATGGGACTGCAATTATTAAAAAATAGTTTTTATCTATTTTGATTCGAGTTTTTGAAGTTACAAAAATGAGGTTTTAAATAACTTTTTCCCTTCTGAGGGGGCCTGGGAACCTACAGTCACCTAGGGTATAACACTTATTTTTTGTATCGTTTTGAACGTTTTTTAGGTCTAAAACAACAAATGGGGAAGGATATGGAGCTGATTTTTGTATCCAACGGCTTGTAATAATGCGTAGAATCGTTTTATGCAAAAAAAAGTTTTTCAATTTTGGCGGTGCGCTAAAAACTTTAAGTTGTTGGGGGGGTTTGGGGGGTCTCCCCCCGAGCGGGGGGTGGAGTGGGGGGCGTGGGGGCTTGTAACCCTTCAGCGGGGGTAGGCGGGGGGTTCGGGGGGCGGCAGTCCCCCATGTGCAAGCGAATTTTTTCATTTTTAAGGTCAAAAACGGACATTTTTGCTTTATAAGGAAAAAACTGATTTTAAAGACATTTTGAGGTAAAAACTAGGGGTTTCATGGCCAATTTAGGATGAAAACCTCTAAAATTCACCAAAAACGGATGAAAAACATTTTTAAAACTCCCATGAGGCAAGCTGTTTGCGTTGTAGAAGTATTAAATAAAAATTTTTAAACTGCTTAATGACTCTATAAACTATGTGTATGCAGATGATGAGGTTACCTGCAGGTTTGGAAAGGTTTGAATTCAAATTGTCCGTCTTTGTTATAAAAACTGTTTGAAAAAGAGTATCAGACCATAGCCCGCTCCCCCCCCCCCTGTGTGTGTGTGTGTGTGTGTGTGTGTGTGTGTGTGTGTGTGTGTGTGTGTGTGTGTGTCTGTAAGTGTAAGTGTGTAAATGTGTGTGTGTGTGTGTGTGTGTGTGTGTGTGTGTCTGTAAGTGTGTGTCTGCGTATATCTGAGCGTGTGTGTGTGTGTGTGTGTGTGTGTCTGTGTGTAAGTGTGTGTGCAAGAGTGCGTGTCAGAGTGTGGCTCACCGGCTTTAATTTAACCACTTCAATTCAATGCAAAAAGTCAAAGATATCCCGACTAATATCTTAGGCCCACACAAGCGAGAAAACAGCTTCAAAGTTGAAGGGAGTACAGAAACGGTGGACCACTATGAGAACAAGAACATGTCCCTGGCAAGAAGCAAGAGGACTACTTCAGAGATTGCTGAAAGATGAAACAAACTGATTGCAACAGCTACTCTTCTACACAAATCGGATTCCTTCTCAAAAGGCTCCTGCCTGTGTCAGCAGGCAGGCTGCTCAGCGGCCCCCAATAAGGATGACACAGCAACTCTGCTGCTTCCTTGATTTTCTGACCTGATCCTCCCATCTCCACTGCACCAGAAACATTCGACAATTCTATTTCTCCTCCTTGCTTCGGGGTGAGGGGCACCATACAAAGGCCCTTCTTATTGATCTCATCCCATGCACCTCGAAGCAACACAGCAATCTGCAATCCGTCTGTGGCCTCAATAATGTCTTCAAGCTCAGGCTCTTTCTTTGCTTTCCTTTCCTCACTTTCCACAGCGTTTTTCAGAATAACAGACGCCCTCTCTATGTAAGGCTTCCCCTTTTGTGCTTCCTCTTCTCCCCCCTCTCTCTTCATCTTCTTCATCCCTTCAACCAATACTTCAGCTAGACCCAAAACCCATTTGAGCCCCTCACAACTCAAACACCCCCGCCCGAGGCAAATGCCCAACAGAGCACTAGCGAGAGCTTCCCGGTCCAATTTTGCAATTTTGGGGTCTGGAAGATGATTGCAAAGGACCCTGTCGCGAAAAGACGGCGGGATCCCTTCCCTTCTGAACAGGCCTGCCTCTCCAGGCAGAGGCTCTTCATCTGCAGTCTGGCAGGCCTGGAAACGCACCCTCTGGATTTCACTTCCCTGTGAATCAAATGGTCCTACCTGACCGCACAGAGCCTTCGCCACCTGGGCTGTCGCAAATGTCAGCCGTTCGTGCTTGGCCCCTTCGATGACTTCCTGCCAGAATTGGGGGTCCCCCTCCTCGGCCTCCCAACTCCTTGAGGGGGCAGTGGAAAGCAGATGAAGGAGAGTGGGGTCATGGGTGGAAATGTTCCCAGAGTATGCTTTCTGCCCGGTTTTCTTCTTCTCGTCTGTCTGGGACTTTCCCGTGCTTTTGAAGGAGGTTACCATCTGCGCAGCCTCACTGGAGTAGCTGCCCTTGTTGGTGAGGAGCAGCACTCGCCTGACACGCCGTGGAGGCCACTGATCTGCAACCAGAGAGCGGAGGGGGGGGAATCGAGAAGCTTCCTCCACACCTTGCATTGCATTGGGATCTTTCTCGCGACAAGCGAGACAACACCACAGACAGAGAGGCAGACGGGCAGGTTGAGAGGAAAAAAGAAACAAACATGAATATATCAGACGCACGGACTGACCGATAGAGAGACAGAAAGACAGAGTCGAAGACAGACAGAGAGACCGGAACAGACGTTACAAGGGTACAAAGCAGGCTGTCATGCAGAGACCCGAGAAATGGGGTCACCGACTAGTTGCATCACACAGACGACTCGGCAGATCACACAGCCTGCGCAGGAAAGAAGAAGACAGAAGAAAAATAGACGGACCACACAGACAGACCTTCACTAGCCGACTTAATTACCTTCGATTCTCTAGCTGACTCACTTTTCCTCACTGCCTGCCAGCAGTCTCTGTCTGCCATCTCCAGCCGTCTGGCCAAGGCACGGAACATCAGTTCCTCCCCACCGTCCGTCTCTGGTTCCACCCTGGTGTTAAATCCTGACCCAATGCAACAGATTCCTCCCTCACGGGGAACCAGAATGTCGAGGCTTGAGGGCACGAGGGAAGGAGGGGTGTCTGCCTCTGACGGGGATCTTCCCTGCAGTGTCTTCTCTTCCTCTCTCAATGCTTCAACGTCTTTTCGAGCATCATGGTTGAAGAATTGGACCATCACACAGACTAAATCGAAGTACCCACTCATGGACTCAGGCAGGAGGTCTTCCATAGGCACCTCTTCCTTCTCTCCCAGAGCTCTCAAATTGAAGGTGAGGGCCTCGTGCCGTGCAGCGTCGTTGACCACAACTTTGTGTGCAGAAGCGTGGAAGTGGGCACTGAAGGGCACCAGTTGGGGTGTGGATGGGTTCGTGACGGGGAGGGAGGATCTGGCTTTGTTGATGCAATGGCGGACTGTCCTCAGAGCCCCTGCCTGGTCACTCACGCCCGTGACCAGCACGTGGAACTGCACTCCCTCCTTTTCGGGGCTTGAGATGCCCCCCTCATCCTTTGTCTTCACGGGGAATGGGGCTCCTCCCTTCAGGTGAGGGACAGAGAGACTTCGAACGAGGGCCCAAATCGCGAGAAGATCGTCAAATTTCACGTCTGTCACCACCAGCACACGCAAAGGAGCGCGTTTGGTGGAAACAGAGCGCCAGAAATTCCTCAGGAAGCCCTCTGCATACAAAAGAAGATCGGGAAATGTCAGTGTCAACATGAATGTTTTATAGTTCTTGGGAACTCTGAAGGAGCTTGCACGTGGGGGGAGAACATCTGTATCGAGGGAACATGCGGGGAATGTGAAAGACTGGAAAGCAGGCGGTGGTGCTTATGAACAAGCGAGTACGCAAGCAGCCCCAGACATGCACACACACTGTGGAACAGAGGACGGAAGGCCGACAAGCGTGGAAGCACTCCGAAAAAGATGTATCCCTCTGAGTCTTGCACTTTTCGTTCGCGGCCCGGAAAGAATTCCCCCCTTTCTTCCCATTAGCCTTCATGGTGGGAATAAGCCTAAATTCATGCCTCATTTCTTCTGTTTGTGCAGAAAGAATGTTTTGCTTTGCGTCAGCCAAATCAAGTGAGTTTGCGTTGATGAATCTGTACGTTTATTCTGCCCAAATGCTCCTGATAATATGGAATGAGTTTCAGAATAGCTGACTGACCGCTCTGTCGAATGCTGCTTCGAGTGTAAATTCTGGCACAGAATCGCATAGTAAATTTACTGGGGCGTTCTCCTTCGCCGCGCGTATCTCCTCTAGATGCGATTGGTCCAGTGACACCTTCCGGATGCTCAGCGTGAGGCCGGACTTCTGGGACTGTCTTGCAGTCACAAACAGCCTGACGACCTCGTCCACCACCTTGTGCATTCTGTTGTTCTCACCAAAATGAGTGCAGTTGTCAAAGTTCACCACAGAGAGACCCCATCTAGATTCGGGGCTTTCAAATTTGTCCGCAAGCACCTGAAGCGTCTCGTCTGTCAAATTTTTCAGAGAGGCCAGCAACAGACTGCGCATCTTGGGGATGTGGCTTGACTGCAGGCGTAGGGAGAAGAAAAATCGATTCGCTGGGTTGATGTTGTTTGACGAAAATTTTTCGTTCGCAATTGGGACTTCACCATTCGATCAGTGTTTTGTTCTGCTGCTGGAGGTTTCCATTTTGACAAGTGAGCCTCACCTGCATTTGAACACCTCTGTGTCTGTCTCTCTCTGTATGTGTCTCTGTCTCTGTCTCTGTCTCTATCTCTATCTCTGTCTCTCTCTGTGTCTCTGTCTCTGTGTCTCTGTCTCTGTGTCTCTGTCTCTGTGTCTCTGTCTCTGTGTCTCTGTGTGTCTGTCTCTATCTCTGTCTCTGTCTCTATCTCTGTCTCCCTCTCTGTCTCTATCTCTGTCTCTGCCTCTATTTCTGTGTCTGCCTCTCTCTATCTCTGTCTTTGTCTCTGTCTCTGTCTCTGTCTCTGTCTCTCTCTCTCTCTCTCTCTCTCTGTGTGTGTGTGTGTGTGTGTGTGCGTGTGTGTGTCTTTTTTTCTGGCGCTCGAACCGCAGGTCAACACACTCATTTTGTTTGTTCTGTTTACTGACATATCGTTCATTTGTGGCATGAATTCATGTGACGCTTTTATTTGAGTGGGACTGACGGCAATGATCAGAGAGATGGCTCCCTCGTCTCCCACAGAGGAGCGACAGATGTCCAGAGCAGACAGAGAGAGGGAAACTGGAACCTCCTCCCCGCCTCTGATTTCCCCTGATCCCCCGATCTCCTTCTGTGACCTTGCAAAGTGAAGAAAGTTTGACAGCATCTCCGCGTGTCTGTCATCAAAATTCTGTATGCTGTAGGCGATGCGGTGCATGCCGGGAACTGTTCTGCTAACGAATTCAGAGTAGAGCCTCCCGACCTGCAAAGGGCCGAGCAAGAAGAGACACGGACATTCGAATGCGTTTTGAATTTCAGCTTGTCGTATTGCTGAATTCCTGACTTGGACAGATATGGTCACCTAAATATGCGTGGCCGCTTTCTCCACTGGCAACAGTGCATCATCGTAGACGCAAACAGACACATTGCCTGCCTGCCTGCCTGCCTGCCTGCCTACCTACCTGACAGACTGACTGACTGACCACTTTCTGATCAGACCCGCTGGTGAACACCTTCCTCTGGAGGACCCTCTCGAAGAGCTCAGGGGGGAAGGGCACGAGGGCCTGCTGCTCTGTGTTTGCCTTGCTCTGGTCCTCTTCCTCCCAAGAGGCGTCTAGAGAGAGGGGCAGGTAGTCAACCAGGTGGGGGGGTTTGAAGGCACAGTACGCCGCCTCGACCGTTGGCCACCCCCTGCACATGCATACAGCGTTTGAAAGCAGACTGACAGGTGCATCAGACAATCGGCAAACTACATCGAAGTTAATTGATTGTTTCCATCGCTAGCGCAACGGGGCATCTACAAGAGCCCTGCAAGACTAGGGAGACCTGACGCGAGAGCATCGGAAGGTGAAAGTACGGATCAGTGAAACAACGCCTCGCTCAGCTCATTTGGCAACAAGACAACCACTGTCACCGCCCAAAAGCACCAAGGCATTGATCTCTCCTCCATCGAGTTCGCAGGAAGGCAGGAAGTCACCCTCAAGGACAAATGCTTAACTCCTCCCTCACCTGCGTCCCATTGGAGTGGGGTTGGATGAGTCCTCGGGGACCCCTTCTGCCCTGATGACTCTGGTGTGGTTGCTGCTGTAGATCTTGTCGAGGGACGAGAGGGCCTTCTGGAAACAGGCATCTTCCATTTGGGATCTGCAGGGGGAAGGAGGGAAAGATGCAGGAGCGTGCAATCAACTTCATTCGGCACCACTTTACATGCACTTGGAAAATGCATGGCCGCAAATTAGTCAGAAAGCAGGTTGTAGATTCGATTCAGGGGGTCTAAAATCGACGTGGTCCAACACAGACAAACTCTACCTCACAACACGTATGACAGTAGAGAAACTAGAAGGTCTAGCGCAGGGCAGCTTGAAACATGGAGCCCCGGAAAGCATACACTGCTATGAGAGTTCTGCTGACTCACCGAGTTCCCCCGTGTGGATGTTCGTGCAGAGAGATGAAGTCCCAAAAAACAAGCACGGGCCGATGGGGGTCTCCTGATGACTGCCCTTTCCTCCCCCACCACGACGCCTCTATCTTCCGGAGCAACAGCTCCATGTGGAACATGTCGGGGTCTGGGTGGGTCTTTGCCAGCCATGGGTAGGACAGACAAACGACAGAGAAGTTACCCCTCGTTGGCATTTCCTTCCCCATCCTCTTCATTGTTTTCATCAATTCTCTGTCCTCCTTTGTCATCAATCTCTTCATGTCCTGCCTTCTCGGCAGCTTTCCTCTCTTGATGTCCAACAAAAGCTCTTTTGAGACTCGGTTGTCTACCCCCGCAGCCTCCGCCATTGCTGCCTCCTTTTTCTTCTTGAAACTTTCGAAGATTCGTTGGAGCATCTGCAAACAGTTCAAAACGCTGACTACTTTTGTCATCCTGACATGCACCTGTACACCGCAGTCTTCGATAAGAAGTCTTGGCTCCACGCGACGAACACAGGGAAACCGTAGGGTGCATTCCGTCGGTTCAAAGAAAGAAGAACTTTTGGAAGAAAGCCAAGTTTGGCCCATTGGCAACAGGATGCAATCAAAAAGAAGTTCTGCTGGCACAATCTGTTAGCTGTCCTAAACCATCGAGATGTTGGGCGACACAACGTATTTCATGCCACTCAGTAGTTGGCAGTTTCTCACTTGTCTGAGCCTTCAATTTAAGACACAGAGAGAGAGAGAGAGAGAGAGAGAGAGAGACTTAATTGTGCTTGGAATCAGGAGCCCTGACCGAGCTACCTGCACAGGCCAGAGTTCGATGATGGAGGAGTCATCGTCAACCTTCGAGGAGGAGGAGGAGGAGGCGGAGGAGGGGGTCACGCCCCAGAGGTCCGAAATCACCCTCCACTCCTGCTCCATGTGATTCAGTGTATCCTTTCTTTTACTGTCAGGCGACAGCCCCTCCTTTCTTTTTGTCTCGATCATCTCCTTTGCCTCATGGAAACCGGCTTGTTCGGCCCTGGTTGCTGCGGTTCGTTTCTCTCTGTCTAGAAGCGATACATCGGCTCCGTATCTGAAGGAAGGGGGAGATATTGAAAGCGATATTTCCGAGTATCATGGAAATTTGATCAGTTTTGAATTTACCAGCTTCGCTTTGCTTCCAAAATAGTTTGAAGAGCCGAAACTGTGGCTGTCTGTTTTGACAGTAAAGGTCATGGAAATATTCAGTTCTGTATCCCGACGCTCCAGAGACATTCTGCAGGTTCTGTTTTCTGAATTGTGTGCGGCCGGCTTTGATTTGTGTCTCTCTCGATAGATTGACTGTCTCGAAAGTCAAGGTACACATAAAAGCATCTCTTCTCCAAAACCGTGCAGAGCTCGTGCACGAGCGCTTTTCTTTCGGAAAAATAGATCATGGAAACGCTACTCCGCGGCTGGCTGACTGACTGACTGACTGACTGACTGACTGACTGACTGACTGACTGACTGACCGACCGATCGACCGACCGACCGACTGACTGACTGACTGACTGACTGACCGACTGACTGACTGACTGACTGACCGACCGACTGACTGACTGACTGACTGACTGACCGACCGACCGACCGAGCGACCGTCCGACCGACCGACTGACTGACTGACTGACTGACTGACCGCAAGAGCGTCTCGATGGACTCCCGATCTCCCCTCTCTGCGGCCATCATGAGTGCGGAGGTGCCGGTGCTGTCCTGAAGGTTTGGGTCTGCCCCCTCACTGAGGAGATACTCCACTGCGACTGTGTGCTTCTTCTCTACAGAAACCATCAGAGCAGAGGTCTGCTTGTCAGTCGTCTGGGCGTCCAGGAACGCTTTCTTGCGATCTTTGGAAGTCCTGCCATTCACAAAGCACACAGTAAGAGCTCGCAGGGCCTCTTCGTGTACACCACACACGCAGATTTTGCACCCACTCATCTTTGCAGTCTTCGAACCAGGAAGACTCTCTTTACCCCTGTCTCCCAATAAAATATGCGCCCAAAACGTGCAGTCAGATAAGCCACGTGATCACCAGAGACAGAAAATGATCCGGTTGCATGCTAATGGGAAGGCAAAACGGGAGTACCGACCGATCTAGATCTGTTCTCAGACTGTGTGTAGCACTTTTGATTGACGTGAATTCGGTATGCAAAAACAAGGTTGAGAGTTGATCCGTTCGAACACAGGTTGGTTCATTGCACATCGATGCTGCATTTTGAGCACATGCAGAAAGGAGCTCATGAAGAAGTCCCGACACACCTGTAGATGAGAATGTCCATTATGTTCACCCTCCCGTTCTGTGCTGAGAGGATAAGAGAAGTCTCCCCCTTTTTGGAGAGGCCTTTTGAGGGATCTTCAAACGGATAGTCACCTGCAGAAGTGAAGTTTCAATGACATGCATTCAAGAGGTGATGTACAGTGTCACTGGGAAGCATAAAAACACGTGCAGACATGCAAAAACACACTTGGAAACGCGGACCACATCCGCATTTCTACAGCCCCCCTTGAGAGAAAAAAAGCGAAACGTTTGCGGTCTTTCCACGAAACCATTGATTAACTTTCCAGATTTCATTTCTCTGAGTTCTCTGCTTCCAACCCTTCCCGCCCCACCCTCGTTTTCCCTTCCCTCCTTTGCTCCTCTTAGTGTTTCACACACATCTTTTTTTGTTCTTTCCTTCACTTCCTTTCCTCAAGTGCTTTTATCTCGCAGCTCGGCGTTCTTTTGTCTTTTTTTTCGTTCTTGTTCTCTTCTGCCTTCCGTCTTACCTCCCTATACTCTGTCAATGAAAGCTACAGGATATTCCCAAAACCGCATCCACAAAGACGGAATTGCAAGCAACACACCCACCCACCCACCCACCTGCAAGAAGATCAACAACATCAATTGCTCCACCCTCACACGCGTGCATCAGCAGCGTCTTCCCGTTGCTTGTCATCGCATCCTTTTCGGCCCCCTCGTCCATCAGGTCCACCAGAACATCGCACATGCCGTTGTGCGCAGCAAAGAAAATGGCCCTCCAGCCCTTCTCGTTCGCCTGATCGAGTTCTTGTATCACCTCCATCATCTCCACTTCGCCTCGCCTTGCCTCGCTCTTCCACTTTTTAATCATTTCCCTCACAACGTGTCTGTGCCCCCTCTTTGCGGCTGCCATGAGGGGAGTAAATTTGGGGGGCTTCTCTGAGTGAACCTGCCTGCAGACGGAAGAGAAAAGGGCCGTCTTGGTCATGCTCCAGTCTCTTTTTGTTTTTCCCCTCTTGGTGTTCCTTGCGATTTGCGACGTGACGGACATTTTTGAACGCTTGCCAATACACACTCACTCGAATGTGTGCATACAGGGAGAAGGGCGGAGGGAAGGACAATCAAGTCGATCGATCGATCGATCGAGGATGAGCATACAACAAACTTAAGAAAGACTTTCAGGACGACACAAGCAAGGGGGGAAGTAGCTGAGATATGTGCGTGATTTCAGGGGTGCAAACAGGTTGTACAGCCAGACAGAGTGCATGGATCTAGCAGGTATCCCCCGACCTTGTCTCTGCCCTCATTTCTCTGAGAGGCAGCTGTTTGAGAAAACACTGCACAGCCTCCAAATGGCCTCTCTCTGCCGCTTGGACGAATGCAGAATAGATCTGAAAGGTGCTCAGGTGGGTGGAGAGGATTTTGATCACTTCGGCGTTGCCCGTTCCAGAAAGCGACGCGAAGGCCTTCTCGACGGACGAGTCCTGAAGAGACGTTTCTTTTCTCTGCTTCTCCGCATCCTTGTCTTCAAATGTGTACTTGAGCGGCTGCAAGTGACCGAGTCAAAAGGACATGTAGGTAGGCGGATGAAGAGTCGAGTGATAATGCACCGCGTCGCGACAGATAGACCAACAGACTGTACTGTTCTTCGTTTTTTTTTCTTCCCTTTCTCAAGTACGGACAGATTAATAGACAGACTGTACGATTTATTTACTCTTACTGTCTTTCAAACCAGAAAGCGAGACAAGAATCACACAGACCTCCAACGGAAAGACAAGTTCGACAGATCGACAGGCACTTCCACACACGGATTCTAAAAGCGATATGAAGTTTGCACAGAAGCAACGACCGACCTCCTTGCAACTTTCGCATTTCGCAGCAGCTCTCACCAAGTCGTTGATTTTCTGTTTGGCCTCGTGAAGGTCCCCCACGAGGACAGCCTTTTCCCTTTGGTGCTTCTTCGCACGGGTGTAGTCGCTGCAGACATATCTAGTTTGTGTGTGTGTGTATATGCATACATATATTTTTTGGCAGACATCGGAGGTCAGCACGTGGCAACAGCCGCTAAAGACTGCAGGTGCCGGACTGGTCAGACCGTCGAGGGCAAGTTCGCTCCAGGGAGAGGTCAGCACACACAGTCTGGCTCCTGTGCGGATGCATGCGTGCATGCATTATGTGAAACAGGACCGCATGCGGTGTTTTTTTAAGCTCAAAAGTTTCCTTCCTTGCAAGGATGCACTGTGGAGAAAGGCTCAAACACTGGCAGAGGCACGCGGGCTTTTCTTGCCCGTGCTGTCTTTAGAAAACCTCTCACTCTGTCCATGCTCTTCCCATGGAATCGCATGCTGACTCGGGAATGAAGTTCGGGTGTCTTTGACGAAGGTCAGTCAGTCTGTTCAGACGAGGCCTGCAGAAATCAAAGAAAGGGACACAAAATCTGCGTAGGTACATCCACCTGTGCTCTTTGACTTTGCTAAGCTGTACGATATCAAAGTAACATTGTGGGCAGCCTTTGCACCCACACGTTTCATACACTCTTTTTGATTGGAGCTCGCCGCATGCACACTTACTTGTAGAAGTTGGAGTCTCTATTGGGACAAGCACAGCCTTCTTGATAGACACTCCCTTTGTTCTCGGTGGACTTCACACCACCGGAGCAAGAACTGCTGCATCTCGTAGAGGCCATTGTCAGGTTTTGGGGGGACGTCTATACGTTACGGTGGCATGCGGAAAAACAAACAAGGTCAGTGACCGTCAGTCTGAGTACGACTGAGCGGTGCGCGTGTTGCTAATTGATCAAAAACGTAGCGTACGCAGAGTTGAAAACAGAGCATGTGACTACAAACGGGAAGTACAATCATATAAGCAATCAGAGGCGTGTCCAACGGGAAGCACGGACGTCCAGCAAAGCAATTCGGCGTCAGTCAACAAGTGTGTCAGTGTCAAATCATGCAGGCAATGATACTATATATAGATGGCCGGCGACGCGTGCGCGTGTCTATACGCGCGCGCTATACGCGCGCTGCACGCGCGCTGCATGCATGAGGTATATCATGAGGATTCATGAGGTGTGCGAATGGTGTGCGACGCGTACGTACGTGCATGATGTTTGTCGATCAGTCTCCCAAATGTTGCCGTCTCCTCTGATCTCCCAATCGGGAAGAGCTTTAATTTCAGATCTCAGACCCAGTTTTGTCTGATTCGAATCCATTCTCGCGACGTTTCAGACACCTGTCATTAATATCATGTCCCGCCCCCTGGCAGCTTCTAATTTGTCCGGCCGTTCTGTGCAACTTCTCTGCGCTTTGACTTGCCATTGCGGCAAGTTGCAGGCGCGCTTCTTAAATCCCTCTGACATCTTGATTGCTGCGGCTGAGGTCACTGGTGTCTGGTCGACTTCGAACACGGGATGGATCTCGCAGAGAAATTTTTAGCGACGGTCAGTCGGGCCTTCAATCAGTGCATCAAAATAATTCAATGTGCATGTGGCTTTTCATAGGACAAAGGGAAATGTGAGCTTTTGATATCCTTCTCCCCTTTGAATAAATCAGCTTGCGTTTCCCACCATCCCTGATATGAGCGCCCTCTCCCTCTCCGCGTTGTGTTTACCATCCTGAAATGCTGTGTACGTCCGGACATGAGACCGCCCTCGGCGTACACGCAGCACGTCATTTGGCAGAGCTAGGGAAAGTCTTTCTGTGACCATTGTTCCATCTGGCTGTGCGATCGCAGGAATCCCGTCTATCTGCCGCTGGAGAGGCTCTGCAGGTTCTTTTTGTGACAGACGTGAAGATAGATGACGCCATTGCCCTCTGGATTCTCACCCGAGTCCTGGTCTCCAGGGGGAAGGGAAAGGGAGAGACCAGCGCCGTCTCCTCACACCTCCACGTGTTCATCACGGGGGTGAAGGATCAGGAGGGCGCCCTCCTTCTGGCACGGCACTGCATCTCAGAGGCAATCGCTTCGGCTTCCTCTGACACAGACGGGGCTGGAGAGGCTCAAAGCCTGCAGGTTCGCTTTTATCTTGTTGCGTTTTCTTTGCAGCTGCAAGTGCGTACTTGGGCGTGTGACTGTTTCTTTGCCTGTGGGAAACACACTGGGAGACTCTCAAGACACCGACACACCACGGCAAAAGCGCTCTCTTTCTCTCTCTCACTCTGTGTGTGTGTGTGTGTGTGGGGGG